>JBAMAX010004112.1:0-175241 GCA_037043745.1 Chymomyza amoena | reverse complement strand
GAAATATATTTCAAAATAAAATAAATTCAAAAGAATTTGAAGACTAGCAAGAGAATGAAGCCCCAAATCTTCTTGCCCAAATCTTTTTTTCCTTAACATTCTGGATAAATTAAAGAATTTCAAGACTAGCTCCGAGAATCTTACAAAAAAAAAAGCTAAATATTATAAAGTTAAAAATCTTCTGACCCAAATCTTTCTTACCTTAAGCTATAAGTGTATAACGTTGCCTTTATGCAAAAAATGTTTTTTTTAATAACTTCCGGATAAATTAAAGACCAGACAACTTCTAAATTAGACGTTTTAGTCAAACGCCACAAAGAAGCTAGCAGAACTTGAAGACTAGCTGCGAGAACCCAATTAAAAAAGTAGCAAATCTTCTTTACGCTTCTTCTGCTTCTTCTTAATACAAAATATTTAAAGACCAGATAACTTCTAATCAAGTTTCAAAATAAGGTAGAAGAATTGGAAGACAAGCTGCGTGAATCCAATAAAAAAAACTAAATATTATCCAAATTTTCTTTACCTTAATTTAAATTACTTCCGTATAAATATAAGACCAAACATCTTTTGAATTCGAAGTTCTAGTCAAACGTCACAAAGAAGTTAAAAGAAGACTTGAAGACTAGCTGGCAGAATGCAACTAAGTTAGGTTGGGTTAGGGCGGCAGTTGGGACTCCCAACTCCCTTAGGCCAAGGATAGTCCCGTTGCGATATCGCTACAGTGACCTATTTCACCACTCTTCCACACTTGAGAGGTCCCTTATAAGAGGTAAGGAAGCCATCCGGCAGCCTGAATAAACTTTAAAAGGCATTTTGAACTCTATTCTGAGAGCTGAGATAAATCGTTACGAAAGTGCGACTTTAGGAACCCAAATCTTTTACTACCCAGCCCAGTGTCCACCAGTGTTCCACCGTCTCCAGCTGCTCCTCATCGCCACAGCTTCTACAGAAGGCATGATGGGGAGCATTCAACCTGAATGCATGGTTTCCTACCACGGATAGCAGATGAACACTGGACTCTTTTTTTTTGAGGCTTCTGCTATAGGTGAATTTGTGTTTATGTGACATGAGTTTTGAACCCCCAAATCCGATGTCCAGGCTGCCGGAGCAGGGGGATTTCTCGAAACACAATTACCCCTTGGAGACTTTCTAATCATTACGTTTTGATCCATGTTTAAATTAACCTGAATAGGCTGGTAGTTTTTCCGCGATAGTTATAAGCACAAAGCGGAAGCTTAGTAGGAACTACCATCCTCTGATGACTAAGCACATGTTGGCAGTAAACTTCCGGGAAGTCTGTGGACGCTATCGTTGGCTCGCGAGGAGCTCCTCCGCTACCATGCCTTCAACACGAGTCTGCCAACTCATGTGGGGGCTTGCAATGCATTAAAGCATAGGTTGTTAGCATGATTGGTTATTGAATGGCGCCAAATCACTCGCCATGACGCTAGGAGAATCTTAGACACTCCGGGATTATAAGGTGTTCGGTGCCACCCAAAAACCTCTCTGAGACTCTCCCCTCCTAGCCGCTGAACGCTGTCCGGGACTGCTTATTGGTTATCCGCAGCTAACCTTCATATCTGAAGGCCTTTCACTATCCGCAACCTGTAACCCGTCCGGTTGCCTACAGCTCGGCATACGCGAAGTGCCCCAAAGTTTTGTGAATAGATGTCTTCGCCGTATTCTTAAAGTGTGGTGGCCAAACGTCATCAGCAATGCCGACCTATATTAAAAGTGCAACCTGGAACCCATGGCCAACACTATCAGCTAAGGAAATGGAGATGGATAGGCCACACACTGCGGAAAGATGCGAAGGAAGTTTGCCGTCAAGCTCTTAATTGGACTCCCCAAGGAAGCCGCAAAAGGGGCCGCCCTAAGACAACATGGAGGAGGTCGCTACAAAAAGAGGTCGATGAATGCGGAAAATCATGGAACGAGCTAAAATTGCTAGCCAAAAATCGTACCAGGTGGAAGTGCTTTATTGAGGCCCTATGCTCCAACCGGAGATAAAGGAATTGATGATGATGATGACTGGACTCTTTACAGACAGCAATGTTCTTTGGTGCTTTTACTGCAGAATTTCGGCCAAGTCTGCCGTGAGATCCTACACGTGTCTGATGTCCGATTCCACGTTTAATTTGCACATAGAGCGAAAAAGTTTCGTATTCTCACTTAACAGCTGGCCATGGATATACCCAGGATGCTGGTAGTTCCTTGTCTAATCAGTTCATTCGCAATATAGTTGCCCTTGAAGTCCATTTGTCCTGGAGCCCATATGAGGTGAATTGAAAACTGCTCAGCCATCTCCCCTAGAGACAAGCGGCAGTTGTTCACTGACTTCATACACGAAGTCATCGAAACTAGGGACTTAATAGCCGCTTGACCGTCCGAGTAGATAAAAATGTTCTTATTTCGAACTTGTAGGTTTCTTATTGTTATTAAAGCCTGGAAGACACTGCAGTGGTCCGGGAGTCGATAAGTAGTTCTAACGTTGAAATTCCAACATAGACATAGGTCGTCTTGCTTGGAACTGGACCGCTGGACCTGGTACACCTGTATTCCACTCCTCCCTAGTTGGAATATATGCTCTGAGAATCCAACTAAAAAAGCTGCACATCTTCTTTACCCTCAGCTTTAAGTGCTTAACGTTGTCTTTATTCAAACATCAATTTAAATAACTTCCGGATTAATTAAAGAATGCTAAATTCAGCAAGCTACCTTCATACCAAAATACCTAATTCACCAAAAGCATTCAGACTTTCTTTCCCATACCCTTCCCCTTGTCTAAAGTAGCTCGCTCAGTTCTAACGTTGCTGTGGTCAGTTGCAGTTATCAGCTGCTTGTGGCATTCCTGTGGTCAGCAGGGGTCAACTGACACCACCCAAGGCGCGTCGCATCGCATCGCGTCGTCCCCAACGTTGGTCAAAGGGGCATGCAACATGAAATGCCACAGCAGCAGCAACAGCAACAATACTGCCGAGGCAGTGGCGGCTGCTCAAAACTATTTCAATGGCGTCATTACAGCTGCACCCTCCGGCTACGCCACTGGCCACAAAAAGGTACAAAAGCATTTGGAGTTCTTTAAGCCATTGACTTTTAAACATCGTAGCACATGGCTGAAAGTTTTTTAACTGCATCGTACTAACTAAGACTGTGGAGCTCTCTCTCCGCTCTCCTCTCTTTGACTTTACGCTCTCTTCAATTCTTCATTCTCGCATCAGGCATGTGTGTGTGTGTGTGTGTGTGTGGAGCGAGCTGGCCAACAACTGTAGCCAAAAAAAAGTTGCTCTACCGGATTTCGGATGCTGTTTGTCAGTCTGTCCTAACCCCTTTATGTTGTTGCCCCTGCACCGCACCCAGCAACCAACAACACAACAAAGGGCAATAGACGACGCGTCAACTGAGAGCAAGTTACTCTGTCCATAGCTGTGTATCTGTGTGTGTGTGTGTGTTGGGTGTCTCTCCGGCTGTCTCTCTGTCCCTATTGATTTGAGTTCGTTTTGTACTGGGTTCATCCATACAAAAGAAAAGAAATAAAAAGTAGAAAGAAAAAAAATTCATATACCATACCACGAAAAAAAAACAAATATGGCGAACGTTAAGGCGGCGCGAGAACGAATTCTGAGATACCCTAGAAAAAATTCTATACATATGAATAGAGACTAAAACTCGACAACAGTAAAATTTAAAGAAAATATTCTCAACTGAATTTGTTATTCCCAATTTTTTTTAAAACTTTATGGGGTCCTACCATGCCGCCTTCATCTGCCCAAGTTTACGCTTGGCGTTACGTTACCAAAAACAGGGTAACCTCAAATATCTCAAAATCCTGACGTGATGGGCCAGTTCTGACGCTGGATTCGGATTCTAAGCACCAAATTACTTCGGAAATGACTCTTAGCTTTCCAACAACTGAACCATGTTGACCTGTGTTATCTCAAAGGCTTATTGCAAATGGTAATGACGTCGAAGGGATATATCTCGTAACTTCGAAAAGCCATAACTTTGCGAAAAAAAATCGTAATTGATCTCTTGAACCCTTAAATTAAAGGGTAAGAGTTGTACTAAATGATGTAACTGGAGAGAAAGACCGCAAAAATTTTTTGCGCCCTGTACATAACCTCAAAAGTAGGAAAAACGCCGTTTTTTGGGTACATAACCTCAAATATCTCAGAATCCTGACGTGATGGGCCTTAGCTTTCCAACAACTCACATGACCCCTGTATTTGTAGACCTGTGTAATATATAATATGATAAAAATATTTATCTAAACTTTATGGAGTCTACTACGCCTCCTACTGCCCATTACGTAAATTTGGCAGAACTTATCAATCATTATGTTAACAGCAAGTTTACGCATGGCGTTACGTTACCAAAAAAAATGCTTTTAATTTTATAAAAAATTGAATTTTTCTGCACATTGCACGCAAAGCTTAGCATGGCGTTACGCTACGTTACCAAAAATATTAGTTAATATTTTATTTAGATAAAAAAAATTTCAAATTTCTAAACAAATTGCGCAAGTCTTCTAGTATAAAAAAATAGTATTATGAAATTTACAAGTTTTTTAAAACATATCACATATGGCGTTACGTTATATGCATATACCCATCATAGTTTTAATTTGCAGCAACTTATTGTATAATACCTTTCATTCAGGGTACAAACAAAAATTTTGAAAAAGTTGGTTATTTCTGCACTTATCGCTTAAAAGTCACAAGCTAGATTACGCATGGCGTTACGTTACCAAAAATAGAAATTGCTTTTTATTTCATAAGAAGTGGAAAATTTCTACAAAATGCGCGATTTGTTTAAAATATACAAGGAAAACTTCGCATGGCGTTACGTTACGTACTAAAAATAAAAGTTGATTTTATTTAGTTTAAAAAAAATCGAAAATTTATTAACAATTTGCGCTAATTATTATTAATTTTGGAAGTTTTTTAATAAATATAAAATAATATGGCGTTACGTTACGTTACCTAAAATATAAGTGGATTTTATGTTGATTAAAAAAATAGAAAATTTGTAAACAAATTGCGTTAGTATAAAAAAATTATTATTCATTTTGCAAGTTATTACGTTATTAAATATGGCGATACGTTACGTTTAGATTAAAAAATCAAAAATTTGTAAACAAATAACATTAGTTTTTTAGTATGCATGTTAAATATAGCGTTACGTTACGTTACCAAAAATATAAGTTGATTCTATTTAAATATGGCGTTACGTTACAATTTTACTTAGGCTAAAAAATAAAAAGTTTGTAAACAAATTGCGCAAGTTTTTTGGTTTATTAAAATTATTAGTTTATTTTGCATGTTATTTAATAAATAACGTATAGCGTGACGTTACCAAGAATATAACTTTGCTGGTTTCACTTAGACAAAAAAATCAAAAATTTAAAAAAAAAAGTTTTACGTCTTTTCGTTTAAAAAAACTTTAGTTGGTTTTGCTAGTTACTTCATAAATTTGGCGTATGGCGTTACGTTACCATACGTGTTGGTTTTACATAGACTAAAAAATCAAAAGTTTGTAGAAAAAAAAAAGTTCGACAAGTCTTTTCTTTTAAAAAATATGATTAATTAATTTTGCAAGTTATTAATTAAATTCCATATGGCGTTACGTTACCTATGTTGGCTTTACTTAAACTAAAACAAATTGCACAAGTCTTTTGGCTTAAAGAGATTGTTAGTTGATTTTGCTAGTTATTTCATAAATTACGCGTATGGCGTAACGTTACGGTTTAACTTAACTTATTAATAAATCAAAAATTAAAAAAAAAAATAAAATGGACAAGCCATTTTGATTATAAAAATTGTTGCATAATTTTGCAAGCTATTTTATAAATTACGTATGGCGTTACGTTACCATACATATCTTGGTTTTATTAAGATGAATAAAATTAAAAATTTGTGAACAAATAGGGCAAGTCTTTTGGCTTAAAAAAAATTATTTGTATATTTTGCATATTATTTAATAAATTACATATGGCGTTATGTTACGAAACATAAAATTAAAATATATCCAAAATTTCTAAACAATTTCGCAACTCTTTTCATTTAAAGAAATTATTAGTTAGTTTTGCAAGCTATTTAATAAATTGTATATGGCGTTACGTTACCAAACATATACCTAAGTTGTTTCTACTCAGTTTAAAAAATCCAAAATTTTTAAGCAAATTTGGCAAGTCTTTTAGTTGCTTAATTTTCAAGTTATTTAATAAATTCCATATGGCGTTACGTTAACAAACATTTACCTATGTTGGCTTTACTTAGTTTAAATAACTTAAAAAATATGTACTCAAAAAAAAAAGATAAATTTTGTTTTCAAACTGTAATGTATAAATTTGATTTGTTGACAAAAAATATAATATAATAATTAAAAAATAAACTTTTTGAACAATATATGAAATTTTAACTTTCTAGCCAGAATTCTGGCCATCATATAAAGTTAGTTTTCCGAAAAGTTGCAACTTTTTAATTAATGAACTTTGAATATTTTGTTAATCATTAAATTTAATTAGGTAAGTTAGTTTTGTAAACTTGCTTAAACTTTATTATATAAACAAATAAATAAATGTTTTTAGCAAAATTTTATAATAATAAGTTTGTTTCCACATATGAGTCATGATTTTTGACAAATAATTCGCAATTGTCTCGACATATTTTTTAAATGTGCTCATTAAGCACTTACAGTAGATACCCAACAAAGCGGATAATACACAAAAATATGTATAACATTTTGTGACGTCACGCAGCCTATAAAGAGCGAGTGAACAAGACTCTACCAAAAAAACTGCTTAAGGTTTCACTGTAGTTGAAGTCTCTTCTCTGGATTTTGAACCAACTACGGTTTCAATATGACGTCACATAGCCTACAAACAGCGATTGAGCAAAACTCAAACTAATCATAACTTCGGTGTGCTTCACTGTAGTTGAGTTCTTTTCTTTAGGTTTCGAACTTAAGACGAAATACGATATATACATATAATTTTAAATTTTGAAGACGATGTTAAGTTTCGCCATCAAACCCAGCAGCTCAGCTACACATATTTTTTATAGAGTACAGTAGAACTTTCCCAAGAGCAATAACTTGATTCTTTATAAGAGAAAGAATTTTTAACAACAAAAAATGCACTGTAATAGAGTTTTTTACAAAAAGTTTGTTTTAAGGAATTTGTACTGTACATAGAGTACAGTCAAACTTTCCCAGAAGCAAAAATTTGATTCGTTTTGAAAAGAATTTATAAGAAAAAAAAATGCTTTTTATACAGCGATTGCAATATAGAAGTTCCACTGTACAGAGAGTTTGGCTAAAAGGTTTTTAGTACGCTTTATTGCATTTTTCATTAAAAAACTATTGAATTAGGTATTTATACCCTGTACCATATGGTACAACGGGTATATTAAGTTTGTGCAAGCTGAAAATGTCTGTAACATATAGAAGGAGTCGTCGGAGATACACCAAAGTTACCTAAAATATGAGCAGGGTGACTAGAGAAGTCGATATAACCGTGTCCGTCTGACCGTTTGAACGCCTAGATCTCAGAGATGGTAAGAGCTAGAGTAACCAAACTTTCACTTTAGATCCCATATTATTCCATAGGAGACAAGTTTATTTTATTTTTTTTGATATCGGGCTTAAATTATATAGCTCCCATAGGGCTGTTTGAGATGACCTCGAAAAAAAAGTTTTAGATGAATAACTCGTTTGTTTATAAAGATATCGTAACCAAGTTTGGTATTCGAATGTGTTTGATAGTTCCCAAGCACTGTACCAAATTTAATCAAAATGGTTGACTATATAATATACGACTTGCTAGGAACACATTCCCATGCAATTTTTGGGAATTGTCGAATATAATTTTAATAATTTTGGATGAGGCTATGATATAAACCAGTTTTAAAGGTTTAAGTCAGAGGACTGAAAAGGGTTTGGTAACCTCGTTGATAGTTACGGAAAAGTCAGATCTAAATTTGCATGGGGCTTATGTACACTCTTTGGGCATTAAAGAAACTTTCAAAGCTTCAAATAATTCGATACTAGCTTCAAAGTATTTGGTAGGCCTTCGTAAGACGTCCCATACTTAGGATTTTACTAACAGTTTCCTTACGGGCTATACACTCCATTGCCATTTCCAGAAAGTCTCAGACCTCCCAATCGCTTATAGATACGACATATGTTTGGGGTCTCACTGTATATACGATGTATAATATGTGACCCCCAGATGCTTACGCTTTTCTAACTGCGCATTTTCCTACTTGAAATCGATAAACCAACCATAAGACAACTGCGCCAAGGTTAACCAACTAAACAACAAAATCGGTTGACTATACAATATAGCTCCCATAGAACCGATCGGCCAAAATAACTTTTTTTATATAAAATTCGCTATATTTAATTTTTTAATAAAGATATCGTAACCAGATTTGGCATTTAGAAGTTTTTTAGAGAACCCAAACATTGTGCCAAATTTGAACAAATTTCATATAGCTCCCATAGGGCAGAACCTCTAAAAAATAATCGATTTTTGAACGAAATTTGTTGTTTTGTTTGTGAAGATATTGGAATTAAATTTGGCACTTGTAAGTTTTTTATAGGTCTTACGCATTGTACCAAATTTTATTAAAATCCGATGACTATATCATATAGCTCCTATAGAGCGAATCGGTGCAAAAAAACTTTTTTTATACAAAATTCGTTGTGTTTCGTTTGTTTGTAAAGAAATTGAAACTAAATTCGGCATTCAGATCTTTTTTAGGGTATTAAAGCACTGTGTCAAATTTGATCTAAATCGGTTGCTTATATTATATATTGTAGCTCGCATAGGAGCGATGGGTCGAAAAAAATTTTTTGCTTAAAATTCTTCTGTTTTTGGTTTTTTATGAAGGAACCGGATTTTATTGCAAGCTAGTGGTCCAGGGTATCCCAAAGTTGTCCGCGCCCGACTTTACGTGCGCCATTTTTTGTAAAGAGTTCGCTATATTGAAGTTCCATTTGGATATTTATACTCTACAGTCGGAAATTCCCCAGGAGCAAAAAATGCATTCGTTATGAAGAGAATTTTGAACAAAAAAAATGCTATGTAGCAGAATTTTTTATCAAGATTTTGTCATATAAAAGCTCCACTCTACAAAGCATTTTATTAAAATTCGCTTTATTGGATATAATAATGGAATTAGGACAGTCGAACTTGCTCAGGAGCAGAAATTTCATTCGTTATGAAGAGAATTAGTAAAAAAAAACGATATCCCGAGCTTTTTAATAAGATTTCGCAATATAGAAGTTGCACTGTACATAACAGTAAACTTAAATTTTTTTGGTGCGATTAATCGGATTTTTTAATGGATAACAATTCAATTGAATGAAAGGAGGATTGGAAAAAAATATAAAAATGAGTTTTCGCAATTATTAAAATTATTTTGCAGAGGAAATCCCCAATATGTAGAATCTTGGGGAATATCTTTATTTTCTACAATATTTTTAGTACGATTAATCATATTTTTTATAAGAAAATAATTGAATTTGGTGCAATGGGGCTTGGGTATGGAATAAAACTTTAATTTGCGCAATTATTAAAATTATTAGCCAGGGGAAATCCCTAAAATTTTGAATCTTCTGACGCAAAAAAATATCTTTGTTTATTATTATCATTTCTAAAATACTTTAGGTACGTTTTATCGAATTTTTTTATTCAAAAATAATTGATGGGGTAAAAAACAAAAAAATTGTATTACGAAATTATTAAAATTATTAGCCAGGGGAAATCCCTAAAATTTTAAGTCTTCTTACGCATAAATAATATATTAAGTTTGTACAATATTTTTGGTACGATTAATCGAAATTTTTTAAAACAAATAATTGAATTGGATGAAATGTAGCTTTGAAAAGAAACAAAAAATATTAAATTACGAAATTATTCAAATTATCTATTAGAAAAAACCCCCCAAAATTTGCAATCTTCTTACACAAAAAAAAAAGGTGTTTATTTATTACGTTTCTATAATATTATTGGTACGATTAATCGGGTTATGCCATGCGGTAAAGAACAAAAAAATGTTGTTTCCAAAATTATTAAAATTATTTCCAGAAGAAATCCTTAAAATTTAGAATCTTCTTAAGCATAAAAACCTGATCACCCAGTTTCTGGGTAAACCATTTTTTGAAGATCTGGTATCTGGCAGCTTTCGTTGCATTCTCAAAATGATTTTGTAACATGAGAGACTTACCTAGGTGATTAAGGATGTTCTACAGATTTTGATGATCCTCCTCCACATTCCCACCCTTTCTTAATTTACCTTCCTCCCCTTCTTTTAATTAGGCAACACAATGGATCTCATGGTCTCTGGTTGAACTCAGTCACTATCTGAGCTGCCTACACAACCTAAACCTAATCTATCTCGAATTCCGTGGGAGTGCTGTTAAAGATCAAAACAAATGCTGCTTGGTATGTGCTTCCAATGTGCTCCCCACTACTGATCCTGCTTCTTTTATATATTGTTAACAAAAGTATTTCCTTGCAGAAAGACGTAAGATCTAAATAGATGTTGAACACAAGGAGAGCTGCTGGAATCAATATGTTTGGTGTAGTCCCATTATAAGACCTACTAAAGAAATATTTCATATATTTCTATGTATATTCGCTAGATAGATCATCAAAATTTAAGCTTTATCTTGTCCGTTTAACTTCTTTTCAGCTTTCTGCCTTCATTATCTGCTTTTCAAAAGAGTTTGCAAAAAGAATCCACTTGAAGATGAAATCGAGATGGGAACAACCCGACATGATTGCCATATTTCCCACATTTCCCATTCCGGAACTAAGCTTTTCAGGCAACTTTGGTTTGTTTCCGATGTCTTCTCCGCATTTGGATGAACCACAAGCTGTACGAGCTCTACGACGACATAGATGTTGTCCAGCGCATGTCTTACATATGGATAACGATGCTCCAGCGAAAAAGGTATTCGAAGCGAAAGCCAACGAAGGCAGACGAAGGGGACAACCACGACTCCGATGGAAAGATCAAGTGGAGGAGAACCTATCCCCCCTTGGTATTTCCTGTTGAGAGCTGCTGAGGTCGGCCGTAAGCCGAGAGCGGGCTGTCATGGCCACACGATAATGACGATGATCTTCTCCCACTATGTTACATACCTTTGCTTAAGACTAATTAGCTCTATCCTAACCTGAGTTATAGAGTATACATACAACAAAAAAACGTTCATTGCTTTGGAATGTTTGTAACTACTTTGCTTGTTGCGGGCGCGGAGGAGCTTGACTTTTTTTTTTTTTTTTGGCTTGAAGAAAACTGGAAATTCTTTTGGTCTTGGTTGGTCTCAAGCACTCTTGTTATTCGACCTAAAAATGATCGGACAGTGTAAAATGCAATGCCGCTAAATGAAAGCCACACACACACACCGACACACACACACACACACACACACACACACCGACACACACACACACGTATTAAGAGTGGGGCACATGCCACATACAACATTCCAATTTTAGTTTTCAACTTGGCTAATTCGACATGCCAAACTATGCAAAATTTTTATATACCTCAATTGAAGTGAAGTCACCTCAATTTTTTCGATTTCGATTTTGTTTTTCCGCAAATGCACGTAGCAAAATGAAACGAAACGAAACGTTCCATAAAAGTTGTTTGCTTAAAAATATTTATTAAAATAAACAAAGAGACCAACCAAAATATCGGCCCCTTAAAAATAATATATTAAGCCAAGCCACATGGCCTGTCCCATGGAGCTTGGAGCAGCACATCTTATCAGCCGAGACGTCTCCTCCTACATTTAGATAAGCATTTTCAAGCTGGCTGCACGTGTTCCAATGCTGCTCAAACTGTTGTTGTGTACCGACCTGACCGGGGAGCTGCTGTGGAATTCTGAGATTTGTTTTTATGTTGGCCCATAAATGTTGCCGTTGTTGTTTTTTAGCAGTTTATTTCCACACACACACACACACACACACATACGTTCTTCTGTGTATCGACCGACAACAAAACTTGTTTCGTTTTGAGGTTATGTTTTTTTTCTTCATTTTTTTTTTTCGTTGTACAGCTATGCAACACAAACAACAAATACAAAGACAACGTTTGTTGCCTCTTGTTTTGTGCCCGAGATTTTAAGTTAAGACTTTTTTCGAAGTACGGCGGAAATAACATCAACGGGAATCACACGTGGCACAGAGCAGAGAAGAGACCACAATAACAAGTTAGTTAGTTTCTCATCGATCGGCATAACTTCATCTCTGGATGGTACAACAGTCAGCATAAGAGCTGTAAAGGGTTGTGCACAAGGAGGTGTGTTATCTCCCCTGCTATGATCTCTAGTAATCGATGAACTTTAAACTAAGCTGACAGTGCTGACCTGACTATCTTAGTGACGGGTAAATATGAAAGCACTATCAGAGAGATGATGGATAATGCTCTTACCCTAATTACCCTAAACTGATGTCTAAGCGAAGGGCTTAGCATCAACCCCTAGAAAGCTGTGATTGTTCCCTTCACGAAGACATACAACATGGAGCTTCAACACCTTGTTATAAATAACACTGAGGTGGAGTATTCAGACCAGTTCAAATATCTAGGTGTGGTCCTAGACAAACGACTCAACTGGAACTCCTATTTAGAACTAGTGCTCTGCAAAGCTACTTGAGCCATGTGGACAATTCATTGGCAGCACATGGAGCTAATGGAGCTCTCATATTATATGTAGAATGGATATACCAGATATCCAGATATACGGTCTATCGTCACATATGCAGCCCTTGTGTGGTGGCCCAAGACAAAACATATCTCTCTCGGGGGCTTTGCGTACCTGTCCGACAGCTGTCATGGAATCAGTCCTTGAACTCACACAACTGCACATTTTCATCAAAAAATCAGCCATGCAGAGTCTACTACGTATCCAGATCAAATCTGGACTCTAAGTAAGACGTATCCTGTATTCCTGACGTATCGATTTGCTCTAGATCAGACCTTAGATCTCTTCCCCCAAGTCGGGAGACTTGGGCTGATGGCAGCCCCTGTGGAAACCTCCGGTGGCATCAATGGTTCACAGATGGGTCCAAAACTGAGCAGGGTGTCGTTGGACCCAACACCAGAATCTCTACCGCAATGGGCATCTGCCCCAGCATCTTTCAAGCGGAGATGCATGCCATAGAAATCTGCGCCCTTAGTAACCTTCTCGAGAGCCAAGCTGCTATTAGAGCATTATCATCCTGGAGCATCTCCTCCAGGATGGTTAAAGAATGCCATAACTACCTCCAAACCCCGTCCGCCCGAAACAAAGTCATACTATGTTGGGTACCTGGATACTCAGCAGTGGATGGTAACACGATCGCTACCGATTTAGCACGACAGGGAGCCTCCACCCTGACTACATCTCCTGCGCCGCTTTGATGTATTGGTTGGATCACAATCAAAACCTGATTAACAAATGGGCTGCAGGGGAACATAGGCGATACTGGTTCTCCTTACCGGGGCTTTGTCAAGCAAAAGATCTTGTCAAACCTCTCTCTACGATCAAGACAAAAGGTCTTGGCAGAGCGGACTTAAAACTCCTGGTAGCATAACTATCTGGCCACCACACTGTAAGATACCATCTACAGAAAATTGGTCTATCGGACTCTTCAGAGTGCAGACTCTGTCTAGATGACGATGAAACCACTAGACATATTCTCTGTGACAGCCCAGCGCTGGTATGGGACAGAGCCTGTCTCATGGGAAAGGAACGGATAAGTTCCTTCCAATCTTAGGTTAATGCCTACAAAAGACCTACTACTATTCATGCGGAAAGTCTTTTACTTTAATTTATGGCTGTGGTACAAAAAACCTTTTGATCGCAGTGTCCCATCTCTTTGTGAGGAACCCTTTGTCGGAAAAAAAGGCCAAAATTTGTTCTCTAAAATTAAGAGAACTAGATTTCTTAATTAATTTTCATTTCGTTCGACACGTTTAAAGAAATAATCTTTTGGAGTCGATATGTACAAAGTTTCGACTACAGTAGAGCTTTCCTAAGTCAGACAAAATATAAAAATTAGGAATCAAAAATACTTCTTCTTCTTTGGCGCGACGAACCCGATGTGGGCTTAGGTCTGTATCGCTCGCCTCCATTCTTCCCTGTTCTCCGTTTTATTTTTCTAGTCGCGGATGCCCAGCTCATCTATATCCCTCTGTACAGCGTCAAACCAACGCTGCTTCGGTCTGCCACGACGTCGACCGCCAACTGGCTCGCTATACAGAGCACGCCTCGTGGGGCAGTTCTCCTGGATTCGATGCACATGCCCCAGCCATCTTAATCTCTGCTGTTTGACTTGGGCGACAAAGTTGCGACAAACTTGCGCGGAAAGTTGTCTGATTGTCACACTGGAGTGACATGCGACGATTCCCTAACTGTCCGATCCAAGAAGCTCACAGCCTCCAGATTTTTGCTAGGAACCATCTGGTTAGCCTCTGGATACCCCTGGGGTGAGCTAATGTGAGAAGGCGACCCCTTTAGGCGATCTGCGTTTGAGGACTTTTTGCGTAAGTAAGCGTAAGTGGGCATCTAGTAGCCTGCAGAGGAGTCGAAGGCCCAGTCAGCCGTCAATTCCTATTCACATCCCATGACTCCGAAAGCAACAAAAAAGCCTCGGATAAAAACTCGATACCCTGATAATCAAATATTAAAGTATATTTTTGTATTTGTATTCCCAAAAATGCCCAAAAAACAATCCCTAGGTCCTAAAGTCCCAAAGATACAATTTTTAGTCTACTGAGAAGACTCCAAATTTTATAGACTAATCTATGGCTTTGTTAGAAACAGAAACAGAAAAATAAAATACAAATTTGATTGCCTAAAGTTATCTGATTTTTTCATCTTAGAAACTTTGGCAACCTGAAGTTTGCTAATATATAGTATATACATATGTGTAGGTATATATTTTTGTTGTAATTTCTTACTTCTGTTCTTACTTTAAGTTGTTTGTGCTCTTGACGTTGTGGTTGTTGTTGTTGTACTTTGCAACAATTTCCAGTTGGTTGACTCAACTTTTTCAACTCCCACCAGCCACAAAACACTAAAATGCTCTCAGCTCCAAGTTGACGTTGGTGTTGGTATATTTGTGTATACATACATATATATATATATATATATATATATATGTGTATACATATATATACGAGCACCTTTCCATCCATAGCAATCTTTAGTTTTTATGGCATTTAAGTTATCTCGCTCTCCCTCTCTGCTGTATTTTTTTTTTTATATTTATTTTACTATTTCAGATTTTTTGCACACTTTCGACCCACTCTGGGTCTGAGTCTTCACCCACTCAGCAGATTCCAGAGTTCCACTCTTGAAATATTTTGCCAACCAGCTTCGCCACATCTTGATGCACACCTTTACCGGGGCGGGGGGTAAAATACAATTCCAAGAATAATATAGTAACCAACTAAAACAACAAGCTAAAGTTGGTACCTAATATTATTATTATTGTTATTGTTGTAGTTTGTTTTTGACACTATTGTTGCTTACCCTTTGTAAAATGCACAGTGGAACAATTTGTATAAACTATGTACATAAATAAAAATTTGAGTCATCTGTTCGAAAAGTAATCTTGAGGCATTAAAGAGATTCTTAAGATTTATGACGAATAAGTTTGGTTCGCGGAAGCTTTTTGATTTAATTTTGTATTTTGAGGAAATATGGAAATGAGGCATATTAGCTACTTGCAGCAGCAAGTATATTTAAAGAAACATTCAGTTTAATGTAGATGGCAGGGTACTTAATTATATAAGCCTTCTAAATCATAATACAACCAGGAAAAGTTAATTTTGTGGAATGCGAATGAATTCCGAGCCAACGACTTAGAGAGTTCTTCATTTATCTTTAAAGCAGACTTAATGCAATGAATTTTAAAAGCTATAAAATATAAATAAAAAAGTTTACAAAAAGTAGCTCAATTTTTGTATAGTAGCTATATGAAATAGTAATAGTGGCTTAATTTTCAACGAACTTCACACAAATGTGAAAATGAAAACATTTTTTTTAAATGCATTTGCCCTAAAGGTAAAGCTCTTTTGAATCGGAAACAAAGAACAAACGGATAAATGCTTCAAAAAAAATACTCGCTTAATATGGTTAAGAATTGTTCCACATAAAGTTCTCTTGAAAAGGAACCAATAGAGAAGCGGACAAATAAAAATAAACTCGCTTGATATGGTTAAGAAAAGTTCAACATAGAGTTCTTTTGAATCGGAACCAAAAGACTTATTACATTGGTCTACACATTTGTGTGAAGTTTGATCAAAATTGGACCACAAATCAAACCTGCGCAGAAAACGAATGCAAGTTTGGCATGAAAGCTATATGAAAAAGTGGTTCAATTTTGAGCAAACTTCACAAATAAAATAAAATGGAAAATAAATTGCTCACGGTATTTAAAAAATAAATTAAGCAGTTATGCATTTTTCAGTGGATTGACAAAAATCACGAAATAAAGGAAAATTTTACACAAATAGTAGTTATAAAAAAATATTGTTCGTAGTCAAGATTTATTTCTATACAAATACAATAAATACAGTCAGTTGCAAAATTATTCAGACACTTTTCAGTGGAAAGAAAAATTCTAACATAAAAAAGACCCTGCATCTACAAGGCACCTTACCGGTTATAGCTAATTTAAGATGTTGGCCAATTCTAGATCTCTGTAGAATACTCCAATGCGCTAAGAGACAGATCAAGATTGGCCAAAGTAGTAAACATGATAGAAATTAGAAAGAAGTAGAATGAGGGCCACGGAGATTTAATTGGCTCTTCCAAATCTAAAGGAAGTAAATTCGGAATTTTTCTGGAAGGCACGATTTTTGTCTTTTAGTACTGTAAAACCAATTAGTCCGATTAGAGTATGGAGTGTTCTAAGTTTTTTAAAGAAATTGCCAACTCTGTCAAAATAAGTTAGGAGTGGGCGGTTTGAACTTCAATTTAAGCCATATAACAATTTCCCTACTTGCAAAAATATATATAAATTTCTTCCAAATACTGACTCGGAATAATTTGGGAGTAGATAGTGTGGATTTGAATTTAGGCCACGTAAAAATTTCTTAACGTGCAACAATGAATATTATACAATTTAATCCGAATCACACTTCCGATGTCTATGCCGATGTTTCTCGAATTAACATCGTTTTACTTGCACTCAACGCAAAGCAACTAGAATAACTAAAAAAGCTAATAAAATAAATTGTTACAAAAAGCGAAGAACAAAATTTAATCCGAATCACGCCTCTTGTGCCTATACCGATGTTTCTCGATTTAAGATCCTTATAATTACACTCATCGCATTTTATTTCTATAATATTACCAAAAATGTTTACAAAATAAAATACTTTATGGGGACAGTATTAAAAGCTACATAAAAAAGTGCCTGCAAAAAATTGTTCGTTGTCAAGATTTATTTCTATAATTTTTTTAGATCAAACTAAAATTATATTTGCCAAATTCAATTCCACGAAATACTTTTTATATTTATAAAATATGACCAATTTGTACAAAATAAAAGACGATTCAGGGAAAGTACAAAAGGGACTTAACAAATCTCTGCCTCTGAAAACAGTGATCAAGCTCAAATACAAAAACTATAAACCAGCTAATATGATCGAAATTCATCAAAATTAGCCTGGACAAACGACTCTGCGTATTTATGGTCAAGATCTTCGAAACCGGCAGATTTTGGTCAAAAATTTGGGTTTTGAGATAAACTCAAGCTGAGAGAACGTTGAACGCCTATTTCCCATAAGCGAATGATTATGAAAAATTATATACCAAAGTAGAGCAAATCTACGAAACACAATTAATGAGATTCAGCAAAAATTAAACTAGACCCATTTTGAGAACCTAACTGGAAACCGACTTCTTCCGTTTCACCTGAACAACACCTTACATTATATTAATCACGTATAAATGAAATCAATATAATCATTTTTGGTATTCATTAGCTCTAATCTCTGATTTTGTGAATTTTTGATAAGTATTTTAATAGGCTGACTAATGGGATTCCCCATAGCCTGAAGTTTTGTAAGCAGTTGGTGGCAGTTAGTTTGAAATAAGTATTTTTTTTGCTAAAAGTTCTAACTAAAGTCGAAAATAGCGCTCTCTCATACTTTTGAAACAATGCATGATTTTCGACTGTATAATAGTGATGGCAGTAACATCGATGTTATATCGATGCATAGATCATCATTATTTCGATTATAGCAAGGCTGGTAATCTAGTGAGCGGCAAGCGGAAATCGCTTAAATCAAAAGAAGTTGACATGATTTTATTTAATAACCATAAAGAATGGATGTCAAATTAGTTTAAAGATTTTGAGACTGAAATTCTGATTGGAACAGAAATTCGACGTATCGAAGCGTCGATGTATCGGGCTTAAAAAATATCGAAAACATCAATGCTGGCAATAGGTGCATTTCGTTTTAAGTCCGAATTTCTTGAAAGAAGAATTTGACAAAGCATTTTTTTTACAATTAAAAGTTTTCGGGCTACATTGTGTTAAAATTTTAGATAGATACAAATTTTTGTCAGGTAGATTGATCTCCGAGCAAAAAATGCCAAATTCGGGACTTTCGATTTTTGTCGGCGTGAGTTCGGAAGTGGCATAAAATTTCATCGCAAACTTTTTATTTCTTTATTTTTGGTAAAAAAAAATTGGAATGATACATGGAAATTTATACATAAAGTCGTAAATAGTAAAACTAAGCACAGACATAAAAACCAACCTCTTTAATACTATACAAAATTATTTTTAAAAAAATGGACTAAAGTGGTACTAAATTATGTAACTGGAGAAAGAGAGCACCCAGTACATAACCTCAAAAATAGGAAAAAACTCGTCCACATAAACTCAAATATCTCAAAATTCTAACGTAATCGGTGGACCCAGACTCTACACAAGAACTAAACGATGTTGACCAGTGTCATTTTTTTTTTTGGTGATGATGCATTCTTGGTCTTCCCTTTTTTAAGCTTTTTAAGCCACTCAATAAGTCTTAGCTTACTTGAAGCAGTCTAGCCAGATGCTTCTCCAAGCAAATTTATATGACTTAACTTTATCTGGTACGGATCCAGGTTTGTCCTTAAGGGCGGTTCATCACTTCAAAGTGTATATGCCACATATCAGAGCTTCCAAAAGACTGTCAACCCATTTTTCCAACTTTTGGGGGGCCTCTATTCCTGTGAGGCTCTAAATAGACGTAGGTATAAGCATATGGGAAATTACTTCCTTCACAAACTTGCTGAACTAGATGTTGAATCAATAGAAACCTTCTTCTGTTCCTGTGAGGCTCTTAGTAGAATTAGGAATAATCATCTGAGAAATTACGTCCTTCATAACCTAGCTGAGCTAGAAGTTGAATCAATAGAAACCTTCTTCTGTTCCTGTGAGGCTCTTAGTAGACTAAGGAATAAGCATCTGGGAAATCACTTTCTCCATAACCTAGCTGAGCTACAAATTTAATCAATAGAACCCTTCTTCTGTTCCTGTGAGGCTCCTAGTAGACGTAGGAATAAGCATATAAGCAACCTAGCTGTGCTAGCTTCTATATGTCCGAGGAGGTTTGTTAGCTACATTGTGGGAACGGAATGGGAATCCTTATAGCGGGACTATCTCAGGAGAAGGGCTATAGAGAGATATGCGGTATCAAAACGGGCCGGTTCAGCAACAGCTGCCCTTACCTAACCCAACCTAGATGCTTTAGCTTCACTCGTTCATCATTTGACATCCGCTGCCCCCGAATCAAATCAAATGTCTCAGAAGTTTGTGAGAATATCTTACTTATTCGTATGGGAAATTACTTCCTTCATAACCTAGCTGAGCTAGATGTTGAATCCATAGAACCCTTCTTCTGCTTTTTTAATTAAAAAAAATTACCGCCACATGAACTTTGATGTTTTGAAACGTCGATGTATCGAGGCTACAAAAAATATCGAAAACATCGATGTTTCTCCAGCACTAATACACACCCAATTCTC
The DNA here is from genome assembly GCA_037043745.1 of Chymomyza amoena. Classification (NCBI taxonomy): domain Eukaryota; kingdom Metazoa; phylum Arthropoda; class Insecta; order Diptera; family Drosophilidae; genus Chymomyza; species Chymomyza amoena. The sequence goes on along the minus strand of JBAMAX010004112.1, from coordinate 155,213 downwards.
TGCTTTTCAAGGGTTAACTTAATTTTTTCGCGTTTTTTTTTCTTATACGATGTTTTCCGGTATCGTAACTAACATGAAAAATAATGGACCCCACCTTTCTCTTAACGCACCACACTAAAACCAACTTTTAAGTACATATTTTTTTTGTTTATCTAAAAAAAAACCCAAAAAATCAATACAATTAATTGCTCATACATATGTATAAAAATTTTTGTGTTTAACGACCCAGTCTAGACTTCCGAAGTTTACTTAAGGCAAAACCATCAAAGATTTTAAAGATTACTTAAAGTATTATAATATTATTATAATTTTTGCATGTTATTGTGAAATTTTGTGCCATTGTGCACGTCTCTTGGCTAAATCATGAGTTGATGGCACGCTGCAAAACAGCCAACAGCCAACGGCCAACAACTCAAACTCGGCTGGTTAAGCAGACTGATTCATGGCTTAGGTATACATAGCATTTTTTGAAGCATTCCCCCCGAAACCACCTGCCCAACCGACAAATAGCTACAACTAAGAGACCGACCACAGCTGAGCTGAGTGGTCAAGGTGTGCACTGTGGAATGTATGTACAATGCATCAAAAAAGTCTGCCAACAGCGTAGATAATTGGCAAAAATATATGCTAATAAAATTTAATTTTTAATTACTTATTTTAACTTATTAACAGCTTTTTGACTTACTGTTTATAAAATGATCTGCTGTTTGTGCTGAATTGTTGTTGGCTGGGGCTACAGTTTGACAGGCATTGACACAACACACAACACTTTGTAACGCTCTTGGGCAGCTCTCTCTCTCTCTTGGCTATTGAGAGTAGCGCTCTGCACACGTACACACACACACAATTTTAAAGGGAATTCTTTTTCTTATTAAAAAACAATTTAAAAAAAATTATACAAGGCAACAACAAGAACAACACGCGCAGTGAGAACGCGGTCAAAACGCAAGCGCAAAAGCCGACGCTGACGCAGACGTTGGCGTAGACGCAGCTGCGCAAACTCACAGACAACAAAAAAAAAAAAACACTTGTAGCACAAAAACAACAACTACAGTAACAACTATAGTTTGTACGTCCAAACAGAGACACAAAAAAAAACGCAGATAACACGGCAGAGCAGCGCGAAAGAAACGCAACGTTAACGCAAAAGACCGCACGTAGAATTTAGAACCGACGCTAGGCGACAGTCGCCGCACAACTGATGCGGTCAGTTGGCGCTACAATGCGCCACAGTCACAGTCCCAGCCCAGAAGAGAGAGCGCCCAGCGAGCTTGACTGAGCGCAGAGAGAGAGCGCCCTCTTTGCACGTCAAACCAGTTAGCTGGAACAATATGCGCTCGTTTAGTTGGTTAACAACGCAACGCACACAACAACAACAACAACAACAACAAAGCGCAAAACAATTGAGCAAACAAAATGCAACAACAAAAGAGCGTAAGTAAACAAAAGCTTTGGCTCAGCGGCGAAAAGCTTTTGCTGCGCAAGCGACTCAGTTAATAGAGCGAGCGCAACGTGAGAGCAAAATAAAGAGAGAGCGTCAGCAGCGGAAGCTGCAGTGTGACCAAGTTTGATTGATGCTGTTTTTGCGCGTATTTTTTATACGGCATGATGATAATTTATGCATAGTACGGTAAAAAAATATATACGGGAAAAAAAGGAGTTGATCCAAAAAGTCTAAAACCAAAATGGCGACCTTCTCCCCCCGTAAGGTTTTCCATTATAACGACATATGTTTGAGCCCATTTAACTCGAATTCTACAAGTCGTACATCAAAACTTTCAAAGCCAAAAATGTTCAAAATTGAATTTAAAATTTCATTTGTAATGGCAGTTATAGCCAGAAGTTGGTATTTTAGGCGGCAGCGCTCGCTAAAGTAACTAAAATGCAGTTTTTTCTATTTTTAAGCAACCTCTTGCCATTTTTATACCCTGTAAAGGATATATTAAGTTTGTGCATGCCGAAAATGTATTTAACATATAGAAGGAGTCGTCGCAGACACCCCAAAAGTACCTAAAATATGATTAGGCTGAATAGAGAAGTCGATATACCCATGTCCGTCTGTCCGTCCGTCCTAGATCTCAGAGCTGGTAAGAGCTAGAGTAACCAAACTTTCACATTAGATCTCATATTATTCCATAGCAGACAAGTTTATTTTATTTTTTTGATATCGGGGTTAAATTATATAGCTCCCATAGGGGTGTTTCAGACGAAATCGAAAAAAAAAAGTTTTAGATGGATAACTCGTTTGTTTATGAAGATAACCAAATTAAGCATTCGAGAGTTTTTTATAGTTCCCAAGCACTGTACCAAATTTGTTCAAAATCGGTTGACTATGTCATATAGCTCCCATAGGACCGATCGGCCAAAATAACTTTTTTTATACCAAATTCGCTGTATTTAATTTTTTAATAAATATATCATAACCAGATTTGGCATTCACTAGATTTTTAGAGTACCCAAGCATTGTAATAAATTTGAACAAAATCGGTTGACTATATCATATAGCTCCCATAGGGCCGATCTTCCAAAAAAATCGATTTTTGAACAAAATAAGTTGTGTTTCGTTTATTTGTAAAAATATTGGGATTAAATTTGGCACATGCTAGTTTTTTATAGGTCTTAAGCATTGTACCAAATTTTATTACAATCCGTTGACTATATCACATAGCTTCCATAGGACGCATAGGTCCAAAAAAACATTTTTTATACAAAATTTCGTTATGTTTCGTCTGTTTGTAAAGATATTTGAACTAAATTCGGCATTCAGATCTTTTTTAGAGAACTAAAGCACTGTGTCAAATTTGATCGAACCCGGTTGACTTTATCATATAGCACCCATAGGAACGATCCGTCAAAAAAAAAAAAGATTTTGCTTAAAAAATTCTTCTGTTTTTGGTTTTTTATGAAGGAACCGGATTTTATTACAAACTAGTGGTACAGGGTATCCCAAAGTCGTCTGCGCCTGACTTTATGTACGCCATTTTTGTTTTTGGAGATCTCAAAAAAATACATACTTCTTTTTAATCATGGAGTTATCTCTAGTAGTTCCAAAGTTATGCGGAAAATATAAAACAGTTTGACTAAAAACCGCGAAAATCGACTGCGGGGGAACGGGTTAACATATTGACATGATTCGAAAAATTGCATCAACCTCGGGAAATATGCGCGTTAGGTGGTAAAATTTTGTATCTCTAGCTTTTATAATCTCTGAGATCTAGGTGTTCATACAGTCGAATGGACGGACAGACGCTCAATCGTTACCCGAGTTAATGATAAGAATTTTGGTATAGAGGACTTGGGTTCGGCCACGCCTCCTGCTGTCATACATTGCACACACCTAGTATACCCTTTGTACTTATAAGTGAAGTGTATAAAAATCACAAATATTCTTAGAAATTGATTAAAAGAAGGCGAGAATCGAGTTAAACTTTCCAAAAACAACGCGTGAAAAAAAAAAATCCCGAAAATTCCCCAAGAGATTCATAAAAAAAAGATGAAAGTATCGAGTTAGACGCTTCAAAAGCATGACGTGAAGAAATCTCAAAAATTTCCCAAAAGAAGAGGAGAGAATCAAGTTAAACTTTCCAAAAACTCACGTGAAAAAATTCCAAAAATTTCCCAAGAGATTCATCAAAAAAAGACGAAAAGTACCGAGTTAGACGCTTCAAAAGCATTACGTGAAGAAATCTCAAAAATTTCCTAAGAGTTTTATCAAAAGAAGAGGAGAGAATCAAGTTAAACTTTTCAAAAACTCACGTGAAAAAATTGCAAAAATTTCCCAAGAGATTCATCAAAAAAAGACGAAAGTACCGAGTTAGACGCTTCAAAAGCATTACGTGAAGAAATCTCAAAAATTTCCTAAGAGTTTTATCAAAAGAAGACGTAAGAATCGAGTTAAACTTTCCAAAAACAACGCGTGAAATAGTCCCAAAAGTTTCCCAAGAGATTCATCAAAAAAAGACGAAAGTACCGAGTTAGACGCTTCAAAAGCATTACGTGAAGAAATCTCAAAAAATTTCTAAGAGTTTTATCAAAAGAAGAGGAGAGAATCAAGTTAAACTTTTCAAAAACTCACGTGAAAAAATTGCAAAAATTTCCCAAGAGATTCATCAAAAAAAGACGAAAGTACCGAGTTAGACGCTTCAAAAGCATTACGTGAAGAAATCTCAAAAATTTCCTAAGAGTTTTATCAAAAGAAGACGTAAGAATCGAGTTAAACTTTCCAAAAACAACGCGTGAAAAAATCCCAAAAAATTTCCCAAGTTAAACGCTTCAATAACAATTCGTGAAGAAATCTCAAAAATATTCTAAGAAAATGATCAAAAGAAGGTGAAAGAATCGAGTTAAACTTTCCAAAAACAACGCGTGAAATAATCCCAAAAATTTCCCAAGAGATACATCAAAAGAAGGTTATAGATTCGAATTATTAGACTCTCCAAAAACACGGCGTAAAAACAAACTTGCTTAAAATCATTAGCAAGTTTAATTAAATAATTCGATTTTTTGTAAAATTAGTTTACCCTTAAAACCTCGAAATAAGGCTAGAAAAATGTTTGCTTTTCCGCTCACGAACGAAAGCTCCGTGAAAGCTTTTGACTCGGTTCTCAACTTTTCGGATATGCCTATTCCAAAATCGATGAACCAACCAAACTTTGCATGCAGATCTTTAGTTCTTTTCAGCGGAACTAGTTTATTCTATTTCGATTATCACGATTCCAGATTCCGATGAATCGAGTTCGACGAAAGCTGCCAGATCCGCTATGGGCACATAGGCTGAATGCCCAGACCCTCCCTCAAAGAATGATTTACCCAGAAACTGGGTTCGTTTTCTAGGAAGCGCCAGGAAGTCACATATCAGGTGGTGGATGCTTGCGGTCTGTTCCACATCTCTCCAGCTGCAGCAGCAAACGAGATTGGGAACCTCCAAACTCTCAGCCATATTGCCTATGCTGCAGTGCCCCGTTTTCCTAGTCAGCACTCTGGATTACATCTCGGCAAGAGTGCTCGGGAGCTGCAACAACCACAAACCATGTGGCATTCTCTTTCCGCCAGAGCTCCATACGACGTCCTCTAATGCTCTTTTATGTGCGTAACCGCAAGGTTGGCACTGAAGGATAACTCGTTCGTTGGTTTCTAGTTTAAATGACAGCTTCCAACCACAGTCAAGGCTAAACGTGAATGGGTCATAGCAATTAGTTGACACATGCCCAGAGCATACCTTGGCTACACGACACACTCCAAATTAAATAGACAAACATCTGCGGTTTTACAGGAACAAGACCAGGCTAGTGACACGACATGCGTCCAAAGTACAATATGAATTCTGAGAATGGGGTGGCCATGGGAGTTCCTAGACAACACACACTCAACGCCCGGAATGGCCCATCATGAATTACCTGGTTGGTGTGTGGTGTGGTAAATCTGCCCAGACCAGACGTGGTCTCTTTATTGATTACTCAGAATGTTTCAGCACGTCAACCGGGGCCAACTCAACGCTTGGCTTGAACAGGGCCTACCTAACCTGACCAAATGTAATCTAACCACAAGGTAGAGCTCCATCAAATGTCCGAACTGGAAATATGTATTTAAGAGCCTGCATAGAAACCACAATGTGCAGCTAAAGTGAAGGGGGCGCCAGTTGGCTCAATTAAAAACTTAATTTAAGTGGGATTATGTACCAGATGTAAGTAGAATTTTTGGTTTCCCGAGGCATTAAGGATATGTAAGTCAAACTTTTGTTTGCAACAAAGAAACAGGTTTGAGCAGCATTATGCAGCAGTTTGAGCTACAGTTTGACAAGCAGTGGGCGTAAAAGATATTAAACGTGTAAGTCAGACTTTTGATTGAGTAGCACTAGAAAACAGTTTGGGAAACAGTTTGACAAGTACTGAGCCTAAGAATTAGCTTACAGATGTAGGTTCAAAGCTAAGCTTAGTTCAGCTGAGTTAGGGTTTGAAATGCATTGGTATTAAGATATGTTTTGTTTGAGAAACAGTTTGAGCAACAGTTTGACAAATATTGGACATAAGACCTAGCTAAAAGTTGTAGGTGCAAAGCTAAGCTTAGTTCAGTAACAGCTGAGCTGGGGTTTTAAATGCAGTGCCAATATGCAGTAGTTTCAAAACTGCTGGTTTAAGGCTCGGCTTATAGCTGAGCTAAATTTATATATAGGGTGATCCAATATATGGGCAGCAAATTAGAATAAGAAAAATGGTGTACTTTTAAGTCAAGCGCAGACGACCTTGGGATACCCTGTATCAGAATGTAGAATCCAGTATATTGATCAAGAGCTACAAAAGGCATATGAAGCCCACAATGTTTACAATTTAACAATAAATTTACTACAAAAAACGATTTTTCCATCGATCGGTTCTATAATCTATGTGATATAGTCAATCGATTTCCATCAAATTTGGTAAAGTGGTACATTTTTCCTGTGGCAAATTTGAGTACGAAATCTTTAAAAATAAACGAATAACTTTTAGAGTTTTTTCGGAAAAGCTTAAAATATTTTTTCATTATTACGGAATCGAGTCAATCCTTTTTTTATAAAATTTAGTTATGAACTAATTATTTTCTATTTATTAACTAGTATAATAAAAATACTTGCTGATGATTTTGAGAAAGTTTTTCTTAGCGATCCAGCGATCCAGATCGGAATCTGGAATCGTGATAATCGAAATAGTATAAACTAGTTCCGCTGAAAAGAACTAAAGATCTGCAGGCAAAGTTTGGTTGGTTCAGCGATTTTGGAATAGGCATATCCGAAAAGTTGAGAACCGAGTCAAAGCTTTCACGGAGCTTTCGTTCGTGAGCGGAAAAGCTAAAATTTTTCTACCCTTATTTCGAGGATTTAAGGGTAAACTAATTTTACAAAAAATCTAACTATTTAATTAAACTTGTTAATGATTTTTAGCAAGTTTGTCTTTACGCCGTGTTTTTGGAGAGTCTAATAATTCGAATTTATAACCTTCTTTTGATGTATCTCTTGGGAAATTTTTGGGATTATTTCACGCGTTGTTTTTGGAAAGTTTAACTCGATTCTTTCACCTTCTTTTGATCACTTTCTTATAATATTTTTGAGATTTCTTCACGCATTGTTTTTGAAGCTTTAACTTGGGAAATTTTTTGGGATTTTTTTACGCATTGTTTTTGGAAAGCTTAACTCGATTCTGACGTCTTGTTTTGATAAAACTCTTAGGAAATTTTTGAGATTTCTTCACGCTTTGTTTTCGGAGCGTCTAACTCGATACTTTTGTCTTTTTTTGATGAATCTCTTGGGAAATTTTTGGAATTTTTTCACGTGAGTTTTTGGAAAGTTTAACTTGATTCTCTTCTCTGCTTTTGATAAAACTCTTAGGAAATTTTTAAGATTTTTTCGCGCATTGTTTTTGAAGCGTCTTATTCGATACTTTTGTCTTTTTTTGATGAATATCTTGGGAAATTTTTGGGATTTTTTCACGCGGTTTTTGGAAAGTTTAACTTCTGGAAAGTTTAACTCGATTCTTTCACCTTCTTTTGATCACTTTCTTATAATATTTTTGAGATTTCTTCACGCATTGTTTTTGAAGCTTTAACTTGGGAAATTTTTTGGGATTTTTTTACGCATTGTTTTTGGAAAGCTTAACTCGATTCTGACGTCTTGTTTTGATAAAACTCTTAGGAAATTTTTGAGATTTCTTCACGCTTTGTTTTCGGAGCGTCTAACTCGATACTTTTGTCTTTTTTTGATGAATCTCTTGGGAAATTTTTGGAATTTTTTCACGTGAGTTTTTGAAAAGTTTAACTTGATTCTCTCCTCTTCTTTTGATTAAACTCTTAGGAAATTTTTGAGATTTCTTAAATCGTAAATACTTTCGTCTTTTTTTGATGAATCTCTTGGGAAATTTTTGGGACTATTTCACGCGCTGTATTTGGAAAGTTTAAATCGATTCTTTCACCTTCTTTTGACGAATTTCTTAGAATATTTTGGAGATTTCTTCACGCATTGTTCTGGAGCGTTTAACTTGGGAAATTTTCGGGATTTTTTCACGCGTTATTTTGGAAAGTTTAACTCGATTTTTTCGCCTTCTTTTGATCAATTTCTTAGAATAATTTTGAGGTTTCTTCAAGCATTGCTTGTGGAGCGTCTAACTCAATACTTTCGTCTTTTTTTGATGAATCTCTTTGGAAATTTTCGGGATTTTTTCACGCGTTGTTTTTGGAAAGTTTAACTCGATTCTTTTACCTTCTTTTGATGAATTTCCTAGAATATTTTGGAGATTTCTTCACGCATTGTTTTTGGATCGTTTAACTTGGGTAATTTTTTCGTATTTTTTCACGCGTTGTTTTTTCGGGAAAGTTTAACTCGATTCTTACGTCTTTTTTTCAGGTTTCTCTAACCGAAGAGCATAATTTTGATCAGTACCAAACTTGTATCACTATTGCAATAAAATTTCCCCACAAAGCTAAAATTTCCCAATTCGCAATATATTATTAGAGATTTTTCTAACCGAAGACCATAATTATGACCTGAATCAAACTTGTATCAGTATTGGCATAAAATTTCCCTACAAAGTTAAAATTTCCCAATAAATACAGTTATGAATAACTTACCCAATCTGGAATCATTTTTCTTGCGTACTCGCAGGCAAATCGTGCAGGATTTAATGCACTAAAAAAATGAATTTTTTTTAGTCTTTAAGAACTAGAGAGAGTATTCGGATAAACTTACATCGTGTATGTGACGTATGACTTCGGTACGCGATATATTGTCCAGGGTTAGGCCATTGACCTCGAGTATCTCATCGCCCACTTCCAGATTATCGCGATCGGGCGGTGAGCCATATAATTTAATTTTGCCCTCGACATTCTCCACGAGAATGATGACATAGCCGGAAAGCTCGACAACTTGTTGCTGCAAAGGAGAGTAAAAAGAGAGTAAAAAGAGAGTAAAAATGTGTTACAAATGAGCAGAGACAGAGAGAGAGTGAGGGAAGAGAGAGCTTACAAAATAGAGTTGTCAATGTGTGACAATTAATGAGAGCCAAAGCACAAAAAAAAAGATAAGGAGAGGCTCCTTTTTGCCTGGCTATAAAAACAAGTTGGCCGGCCTAGTTCGGTTCAGCTCGACTTTTAAATACCCTGCACTGTCTTAAAAAAAAGTGAGAAATCTTTAAACTGGAATTTGCTAAAGAAAGATTTGATTTTTTATTTTTTCTTTATATCAAAACGAAAAATTGGCATATTAATATTAAAAATGTATTAACGCATTTTGTCGTTTTTTTTTTATTTTCCGAAAATCTCTCTTTACCTTCTGGAATTCTATTAGAATAAAATATGCGTATAAATAGTACCTCGCACATTTATGGCTACGTACATATTCAATATTTATCGTTTATTACTCATATTTTTATAGGCAGTATCGAGTACTTGAGATTTCTGAGGCAATATGTAACAATATTATTGTGGAAGAGATAACAAAATATTGGTACTAAGGAAGTCGTAAGTAAAACGAATGTGAAGCTACTATAAAGAGCTTCAAGCAAAGACTTAATAGATACTTTGCAGTTTGCAACAGTTTGGGTTGTTCACAACCTGCTGTTTGCAACACTTGGCCATTGCAATGCCCATTTGAATTCTAAACTTGGGCTGATTATTTAAAATTATTTTTATTCAAAAATACGCCATTTAAAATTATACTTGCGATAAACAACAAAAACTAATCCACTAAATTTGAAAAAAAAACCCGTTGAAAATAAAGCGATTTTGAAAAAATAAAATGTGAATCAGTTTTTTTTAAGCATTTTCTTTTGCACTTTTAAAGACTTTTAATAAAAAATATTATGTACTTTTCTTTTTTTTTTAAGAGTACAGCTGTCAACTTCGAGATTCCTCAAAGGGTATTTAAAAAAAAATAAGACGAAAATTAACTTAAGCTATAACTTCAATATGGCCACAAATATTGAAGAAGAAAGATATCAAAAGCTCCAGTTTAAACTTTAATTCTACAATTGTACAATTGTAATAATAATAATAATAAATGAATCAAAAATAAGTAACATAGTTGTGGCACAAAAGTTGCAATTTGATGTTAGAATTGCTTTAACACATTGTGAATTATAAGCAGCAACGACGCAAATATTCAAATAAAAACAGCTTTTTAACTCCTTAATTGAAGCAACTATATATAAACATGGTCAGTAACATTAAGTTCCATAACATCTACAGTTTCTAACCAATTTCGTAGATCTTAAACTCAAAATCAAAAATTTTCGTAAAAGAATTCTCTTTCAGCTTAAAGCTTAACGTAATTTCTAAAAATTTTTGTGCGTCAATAAAATTAAAACTGAAAATTGCAAGAAATTGTCAAAAATTACATTTTTTTAAAATTGTTTTCTGGTATTTTCTGTAATTTACTCAATCTGTAAATATTTTATACACTATAAAGAGCAACTCAATAGCTTTCGATCTAATTAAGTCACCATCATCTTTTATGTCGTATACAAAATTTTGTTTACGAGATATTGACAAAAAACTGTAACAAGTGCCCAACAAGATGTTTTTCGAAAAATGCTCGAAAAAAAGATTGCCATTTTCGTATTTCCCGCCCCTATAAATAACTTTTAGACGAAGGCTCACTCAATAACCTTGAAATTTGTAAAGCTGTGCAATCTTTTTTTAGACATAAAAATAGAAATTTAGGAAATTTGTATTTTAAATTTATGAAATAGGTCTCGGCAGACGTTGTGCTAACACAAAAGCGCCCTCTGGCGGCACTCAAAATTACAATTATATGTCAAAAATGGCATCCTAGCCTAACCCAAAAACCTCCAAATACACATTTGGCTAGAGGAAAGTCAAATTTAGAATATTTTGAAAAAAAAAACCTATTTTGAAAAAGTGAACAATTTCATTTTAGAGCTATAGTCTCTGGGGAAAAAATTGCTTAGAATGATCCTATATAAAATAATGCAATAAACTCTTTCGCACCCGGAACTTTTCTTCAATGTTTGAACTAGTTGTCAACACTTTTATTCCAGCATGTTACACCTTAATAATCTGCAGCGCTAAAGCTTTGATACATAGTTCCTATAAAGAACCAGTTCTCGGACGCACTAAGAGCTATTTTTTATCAGCTATTTTTAGCAGCTCAGTACCTGGAAAAATTCTTATAAAGAACCAGTTAGAACACTTTGGTTCTAGTAAGTTGTGCTTAGCCACAAACACTAAAATTAAAAGCATCGTTAAAACCATATTCGTTAGTTCATATGAACGCCCAAATATCACTCTAAGATTAAGAGCTAGTTTCAAAAGATAGGCTTCAAAAATCTCATGCAAATTTTTTACCCGGAAGCTTTCTTCTAAATTTAAACCAGTTAGAACACTTTGGTTCTTAGAATAGAGGGTTTAGCTCAGGCTCAGTACCCAGCAAAAATTATTATAAAGAACCAGTTAGAACACTTTGGTTCGGTCACTCTAAGAGCAAGCTATCAAAGGATTGGCTCCAAAAATCTCATTTAATTTTTAACCCGAAAGCTTTCTTTTAAATTTGAACCAGTTAGAACACTTTGATTTTACTGATACTAGAGGGTTTCACTTTTTTTGGCTGTGTTTACTGTACCAAAGTAGGATGAAAAACGTTATTGAAGTACAACTTTTGAGGCGGCATTGTGAATTTCGTTGGAAGTAACTTGGTAAATTTTGTTAAACCATTATCTAGTTTTGATGCGTTTTTTTGAAGATCGTACCGATTTGTTATTTGCAGCAAAATTTCTGAAAATCGTTTATATTTTGTAAGAATATTATAAAAATTTTCTCTATTATTTAAAATATGTAAATGCAAAATATTTAAATCAATTATTCTGTTGGAAGTTCAAATATGTTTTGAGTCACTGAATCCAAGAACCAAAGCAGCAGCATCTCTGGTTCTAAACATTTTTTTTTCAAAAAAAACAAGATCCCAGATCCCAACAGGGTCTTAAAAATACAATAAAGCCTTTAGATCCAAATTTTGAGCTAACAAAAAAAATACAGCTTGTTCGGATTTCAACAGAATCTTAAAAATATCTCGTTATCAACTTTCAAAATCTTTCTATATATTCTACGGATACATGGCAAACCTTTTCTTTGAGGCTTTGAACCTGAAAACCTATTTAATTTAAATTTTTATCCTATTATTATTTACTTTTGCAAGCAACACTTTTTGAATAAGTGCTGCCAATTTGTCGCTTCAAATTTGTTCGAGTGCTGCCAATGATCAGCTTAAATTTAGTAACAATTTTTCACAGTATCCGTATCAGTATAGTGTATCCGTACGTCGTGCCAACTATTTGTCCCTGCTTCTTTTTCAGTAAATAGTTGTTTGCTTATCATATCGCTGACTACTCGGACGACAACCGCCCCGCCCCGCCCATGGAAGGCGGAGATTGCGCGATGCTTGTTCCCAAAGTTGGCAGGCCAGTTAGCCATTGTGAATTATAAGCAGCAATGACGAAAATATTAAAATAAAAATAACTTTTAAACTCGTTAATTGAAGCTAATATAAACATGGTCAGTAGCTCCCATAACATCTATCCGATTTCATAAATCTTAGATTCATAATGTTCGTTAAACAATTATTGTTCAGCTTAAGCTTAACGTAATTCTTCCAAATTTTGTTAAATTCAGTGTTTTTGACATATTCAAATTTCTTATCTAAATAAATAATAACAAATTAAAACCAAAAATACGCGTAATAATTTTTTTTTTACAATTCTAAGATGTATCTATAATATTTTTTATTGAAAGCTAATTTTTTTTTATTTCAACACGCCTAAATTTAAAATATTTAATAAAATCTAAAAATCCTATAATTACATTTTTAATTGTACTAAAAAATCGCAAATCTTTCTTAAAATTCCATTGCATTATAAATAATTTTTTATTTAAAGTAATTGTATTCATGAATAAGAAAAACTAAAACTTTAAAGGGTTTTTTAATCAAAACATTTTCAAAATAATATTTTATATTTTTAAAAATAACTATAATTGCAATTTGAACGTTCTTTATTAAAAATATGAAATAAAATAAAAAAAAATCGCAATTTAAAATTTATGAATTTGTCAGAAATTCTAAAATTGCAATTTTAACGTTTTTAAATTAATATTATTAACAATATAATTGGACTTTTAACGTTCTCAAATAAAATATATTTGAAAAATTCTAGTTTAAAAAAATTTCAAATGTAATAGAAAAAATATTTAAGTTTTTTTATTCAAAACATTTTCAAAATAATATTTATTATTTTTAAAAGTATGTAAAATTACACTTTTTACGTTCTCAAATTGAAATATTTAATTTTAAATAAAAAAAAATGTTAATTGTAAATTTTAAATTGTGTTTAAAAAAATTAAGCTGTAATTCTTAAATTGTTTAAAAAACAATTAAATCTGTATGTTTTTCATTTGAAAAATTCTCTAACTTACATTAATTATATAATTATATAATTAATTATAATAAATAAATGTGTTTATAAGATAAAAATATTTTAAAATTTGATGTTTTGCATCAACAATTCGTATATTAAAATTAAAATTAAATTTATTAAAATCAAAAATTTTTAAAATAAGACAACAATCAAAAATTTTTAGATTTTAAATTTAGTTTTAACAATTTGCTATTATATATTAATATATTCAGATTTTTATTTCTTAAAAAATACCAAATATTGTTCAAATAAGACTAAAATTTCGAAAAATTAAAAAAAAATTGGGTCACATAAAATAAAAATCTTAAAATAAGCACAAAAATAAAAATATAAATATGAAAATACAATTAAAATTTTTTTTATTTAAAATTAAATTAAATATTTCAATTTGAGAACGTAAAAATTGCAATTTTACATATTTTTAAAAATAATAAATATTAATTAATTAATAATAATTATTAAAATGTTTTGAATAAAAAACTTAAAATTTTTTCTATTAGTTATGGCTTAAGTTAATTTTCGTTTTTCCCTTTCAAGAATCTGCACTACAAATAAAATTAGTATTTTTTTTTTAAAGTCTTAAAAGGGAAACAAAATTCTTAAAAAAAGCTGATTCACATTCAATTTTTCAAAAATCGCTTTATCTTCGACGGATTTTTTTCTCCAAATTTAGTGGAATTTTTTTCGTCGTTTATCGCAAGTATAATTTTAAATGGCGTATTTTTAATAAAAATAATTTTTAATCAGTAAATGCCCAAGTATATAATTAAAATGGATATTTCAATGGCCAAGTGTTGCAGACAGCAGCTTGTGAACACCCCAAACTGTTGCCAGTATTTACTGAGTCTTTGCTTGAGGAGTGTTTATAGTAGCTTCTTATTAAACTAATAATAAAATCAAAAATTCTTTAAACATAAATCAAATTTATAATTTCTGAGTGCCTAAATTTAATAACGTTTCAAAGCACTTTTAACAACTAATTTACCCGCTCGGCTCTTGATTGTAGGGTATAAAACAAACACACTAAGCTGAAATAGCCTTAGGAGAGTAGGAATAAAAATTTGCACCTCTTTTCAGGGTTGCCAGACAGACAAAACTAATTACACCAAGCAGCAGCTTTACGCTGACGTTACAGTCGCAGCCGCAGTCAGCGCCGCCGTCGCCGTCGTCGTCGCTGTCAACGTTGGCAGAATGTAATCAGCAGGAGTTATTCGCTTTGTATTGCCTAGGCGTTGATTAAGCTTTTAAAGGCGTGTATGTGTGTGTCTATATCAGTGTGTGTGTGTGTGTGTGTATCCTTTTTTTTATTATTGCTTGGGTTGGCTCGTTATGCTAATTACAACAAATTATGCTCCTGTCGGAATATGCTGGAGACCCTCCAACAAACAATACTTCAAGCACCTTTTTTTTTGATGATCCTAACAATCGTTTTGGGAAATCACAAAAAATGAGTGTGTGGATATATTTGCATTATATATAGAGTTCCAAGGTGGAACATGGAGCCTTTTCGTTGTTTAAGGTGCTTGGTTTAGTTATCGTATTGGGCAGCCCTGAGCTCGCTACGAAATAAGCTTAACTCCTTGAAATGGTTCTAGTCGGGCGAAGTCACAACAACCTTCCTATGAAGACCCTTTGCTCCAACCAGAAGCCTAATTATGCAATAGCTCCGAGATGGAGAGTTTCTTCTTCTTATGTGGCCATAACAACCCGATTACCGGATTACGGCCTGCCTTAAATCATCTCTCCAGGCGCCTCTGCATTGCGCGCCCCTTCTCCAGTTGGTCACACCGAGCGAACACAGGGCCCCTTCCAATTGGTCTTTCTAACGCAAACACGGTCGTCCTCTCCGCCGACGGCCGCTGACTACCGCATCGAACACACGTCTAGCTGGAGCATCCTCGTCCATCCTAACGACATGTCCGAGCCAGCGAAGCCGCTGGATGTTGATACGCTGAGCAACGTCCATGTCGTTGAAGAGCTCAGACAGCTCCTGGTTGGTGCGGATGCGGTAGTCATCGCCAACTCGAATAGGACCAAAGATCTTGCGCAGTACTTTCCTCTCGAAAACTCCCAAGGCAGCTGCATCAGTTAGCGACACGGTTCAGGCTTCCGCGCCGTAAAGAAGCACTGGAAGGATGAGTGCCTTGTAGAGTGATAGTTTTGTCGCGCGAGAGAGGTCTCTACTACTTAATTGCCTATTATGACCGAAATAGCACCTGTTGGCAAGAGTGATTCTGCGCTTGATCTCCAGGCCGACAGCGTTGTCGGTGGAGGAGGGAGTGTTATCGCATACAAGGCAAAGTCTCTGATTGTGGTCAACACGGCGGCCACCAGAACGATCCTTGTTCCTTGCTTTATCCAAGTTAACACACAGCCTCCTCGTGGCCCTTCTGGATAGCAGACTAGCACCCGCCAGTCTTTGAACCAATGTGTGCGACGCTGTCCAATACCCTGGACATTAAGTCTGGGTTGTACGCAGGGCTTCGAACCCGCCACGTAAAAACACTTATTCAGTGAAGGCCAAGAAACAAGCCTCGGAAAGGACTCCTTTTTATGTTGATGGAGAGCTTAGAGCAGGTCAAATATCTAGGTGTGGTCTTAGAGAAACGACTCAACTGGAACTTCCACTTAGAACTAGTGCGCTCCAAAGCTACTCGATCAAATCTTATGAACACGGCACTATTTCATAACAAGAAATTTAGATCGGGAGAAACCCCCCTCCGGTGGCAGCAATGGTTCACTGATGGGTCCAAAACTGAGCAGGCTGTATAGAGATCTGCGCCTTTAGTATCCTTCTCATGGGATCTAGGGGAGCAAACATCTCCAGTTATTCAGAGAGCCAAGCTGCATTATCATCCTGTAGCATCTTCTCCAGGATGATTTAAGAATGCCATAACTATCTCTCAGCCCTTGCCGCCCGGAACAAAGTCGTGCTGAACACTCAGGAGTGGATGGTAATACGATCGCTGACGAGATCTGACTACATCTCTTGAGCCGTTCTGTGGCATTGATGGGTCCAAAAACCAATCAAAACCATGATAAACAAATGGACAGCAGGAGAACATAGGAGATACTGGTTCTACTTAGCGGGGCTACTTCAAAACTTCGTATCCAGAGAGAAGACAAAAGGACTTGGCAGAGCGGACTTAAAACTCCTGGTAGCATGCCTCTATGGCCACCACACTGTGAGATACCATCTACCAAAAATTGGCCTATCGGACTCTTCAGAGTGCAGACTCTGTCTCGAAGACGATGAAACCAACAGACATATTCTCTGTGACTGCCCAGCGCTGGTATGGGACAGAGCCTGTCACATGGGTAAGGAACGGATGAGTCCCTTCCATCTTAGGTCAATACCAACAAAAGACCTACTGCTATTCATGCGGAAAGCGGAAAGTCTTTTGCTTTAATTTATACAAAAGACCTTTTGGTCGCAATGCCCCCCACCTCTATGTTCGTTTATCAAACTTTCTTACGAAAAAAGCTAAAGACTTTTCATTTTTTTACTGCTCTACATTAAGTGTTAACTGATAATAAGCTGAAAGTCTGAAAAAGTCTGAAAAACTGTGAAAAATCTCAAAATGGCAGCCACACAAAGAACAAAATTACCCAAACACTTGAAAAGCATTTAAACTTGACACATGCACACAAAAAAAAAGAAGGGGGTTCCGGTGGGTTTGGCTTGTAGACGCTTGCCTAACGGGGCGACTAATTAGAAAACGAAACGGAAGACACAGAGAGAAATAAGCAGCAAAATCTCTAGAGTATTAAAAAAAAGTTTTTTGTTTGTCTGGTTTTCACAAAGAAGAGTTTAAAATTAAACGAGAGGAAAATCGAGCTCATAGAAAATTAATTGGCTGATAAAATTAAGGGAAAAAAAGCAGAAATGAAAAGAGTTTCTGCTAATCTTCTTGATCTAACTTGATAATAATATGAGTGTATAAAATAAACATGCTCGTAGTGAGCAGGGGGACTAAGGAGCTGTAGTTAAGGCCAAGTCGTAGGCATCGAGATAGGCCTTTCAAAATTTGAAAATCGTTAAAAAAATTTCACGTTTTTCTATAAAAAAGAAACTTGAAACTTAATTTTAAAGCATTACCAGACGCACTTCAATCCAGATTTCTATTCTTGTTTTAAAACGTTTTACACTATGATAGACGTAGGCTTAAGTTAGATATTTCAAAAAAAAAAAAAAAAAACAATTAAAATCTTTTTTGTCATGTTTCGGACTTATAACTTCTTAAAAATTTTCTGACAAGAACTTAGATATTTGAAATAAAAATAAATTACATTTTTTTCTGGTTTTTTTGGTTTCGAAACTTCTTAACATTTTTCTATACAGAGCGTAGATTTAAATTTAAATCCATTTTTTCGTAACGTCTTAAAAATCTTCTGACAAGAACTTAGATAAGAATTCAAATTAAAATCTTCGTTTTCGTATTTCGGGTTAAAAATATCCTAAAATTTTTCTTTCAAGAACTAAGACATTTGAAAAATGAAAACCTTTTTTCTCGAGTTTTGGGTTCATAACGTCTTAAAATTACTTAACTTAGTTATTTGAAATAAAAACTAAAATCTTTTTTTTTAGCTTATAACTTCTTAGAATTCTTTTTTTAAAAACTAAGATATTTTAAATACAAATTAAAATCTTCTTTCTAGTGTTTGGTATTTATAAAATCTTAAATTCTTTTGTCAAGAACTTAGATATTTGTAATAAAAATTAGTTCAAATCATAACTTCTTGAAATTCTTCTGTCAAGAAATTAGATATTTGAAAAAAAATGTACGTAAAGTCGGGGGCGGACGACTTTGGGTTACCCTGTACCACTAGCTTGCAATAAAATCCGGTTCCTTCATAAAAAACCAAAACACAGAATTTTGTAAGCAAAAAAATTTTTGACCTATCGTTCCTATGGGTGCTATGGGTATGATATAGTCGACCGATTTCAATCAAATTTGACACAGTGTTTAATACCTTTAAAAAATCTGAATGCCAAATTGGCTCAATATCTTTACAAACAAACGAAACACGAACGAATTTTGTATAAAAAAGATATTTTTGACCGATTTGTCAAGGAGCTGTATGATATAGTCAACCGATTTTAATAAAATTTGGTGCAATGCTTAAGACCTATAGAAAACTTCAAGTGCCAAATTTAATTCCAATATCTTTACAAACAAACGAAACTCAACAAATTTTGTTCAAAAATCGATTTTTTGAAAGATCGGCCTAATGGGAGCTATATAATATAGTCAACGATTTTGTTTAAATTTGGTACAATGCTTGGGTATCTAAAAACTTCTGAATGCCAAATCTGATTACGAGATCTTTATTAAAAAATAAATATAGCTGAATTTTGGCCGATTGGTCCTATGGGAGCTATATGATATAGTCAACCGATTTTGTTTAAATTTGATGCAGCTGCTTGGAACTATAGAAAATATTTGAATGCCAAATTTGTTACGATATCTTCATAAACAAACGAATTATTCAGCCAAAACTATTATTTTTTCGAGGTTGTCTGAAACACCCCTATGGGAACTATATAATTTAACCCCAATATCAAAAAAATAAAATAAACTTGTTTCCTATGGAATAATATGGGATCTAATGTATAGGTCTGGTTCTCTAGCTCTTACCATCTCTGAGATTCTAGGCGCTCAAACGGGCAGACGGACAGACGGAAATGGGTATATCGACTTCTCTAGTCACCCTGATCATATTTTAGGTAACTTTGGGTTGTCTCCGACATCTCCTTCTATAGGTTACATACATTTTCGGCTTGTACAAACTTAATATAATAAAATTAAAATCATTTTTCTTGTGTTTCCGGACTCATAACTTTGTAAAAATTTTTATTTCCAGAGCTATAAAGTTATGTAATATCTGAAAAAAAAATGCAAATTCAAATTTTTTTCTTGTCTTTCGAGTTAACATAACATCTTAATTAAGTATATCAAAAAATAATAATCTATGAATTAAGTTCTTCTTAAGAAATCTCATAAGCAATGTTTCCGAAATATTTTCTACTTTTTCTCAGTGTATAAGAGAAACTGTCATACTAGATGGCTTTACATATTTCTCTTGTTAATTAATTCTATTAACATATTTCTGAAGAAATACGTAATAAATAGAACAATAGAGTAGAGTTAAAAATAGAAAAGGCCCCACCTTGGAATTCTAGGAAATATATAAATATGTATATAAATAATTAACAAAGGATTATTGAAGAAATGCGTCATAAATGGAACAATGAAGTAAAAATAGTTGAGGAAATTGATTATTGTAATTACTAGACTGGATGCCCTAGCACATCCGCTGTTTCCCTAGCATCCTTACATAAACCATATTATTTTATTGAGAGCTAATAAATAGGCACAGTATACAGATGGGATGGCTGAATCGTCACTGTGGGATCCGCTTTCGTCCTGGGGAGTGCATCTCGGCATTAAAAATCGTATAAAGCAAAGAAGCTAGCTAAATATGGTCAATAATTTTAGAATAATATCCCTAACTACAACTTGGAAAGAGCGAGCGATTTAGCAGCTAAACGATTTCGGGATCCAGAAATGACAGGCCAGTCTCGGTTAAAAGCTTGTTTAATATTAAAAAAGCTTTTATAAAAAACTTTTTTGCATCATATGATAAGATTTGGACTTGGAGTATTGTACTAAAGCCAAAATTCTAGATCCAAATCAATATTGCCCAAAAATGGCCAATATGAAGTTACATATACGGCTTAGGAAACTTAACAATCTTGGCAGATTTCCGGTCGATAGGAAAGTCACAATACAAATTTGTTAGCGCACGAGTGCCCGCAATGTATACAAATTTGCTATTGCAAGTGTGCTCAACTCAAGCGCGAATACCCTAAAAGTGTTTTTACGCTAGGGCTGCCAGTCGATAGGAAAGTAACAATACAAATTATGTAAATTAAATTCCGCGAAATTCAATCTAACCCTGGTGTAAGTATGTAAAAAGACCTTAACAAAACCAAAGCCCATAAAAAGTTCAGATTTTTTTTTTTATTACAAAATAAATTGGGAAATTTTTGGGACTATTTCACGCGTTGTATTTGGAAAGTTTAGCTCGATACTTTCGTCTTTTTTTTATGAAACTCTTGGGAAATTTTCGGGATTTTTTCACGCGTTATTTTGGAAAGCTTAACTCGATTTTTTCGGCTTCTTTTGATGAATTTCTTAGAATATTTTGGAAATTTCTTCAAGCATTGCTTGT
Organism: Chymomyza amoena; assembly: GCA_037043745.1. NCBI lineage: Eukaryota > Metazoa > Arthropoda > Insecta > Diptera > Drosophilidae > Chymomyza > Chymomyza amoena. Next base: position 134,529 of record JBAMAX010004112.1, on the reverse strand, counting down.
GGAGCGTCTAACTCGATACTTTCGTCTTTTTTTGATGAATCTCTTGGGAAATTTTTGGGATTTTTTCACGTGAGTTTTTGGAAAGCTTAACTTGATTCTCTCCTCTTCTTTTGATAAAACTCTTAGGAAATTTTTGAGATTTCTTCACGTAATGCTTTTTAAGCGTCTAACTCGGTACTTTCGTCTTTTTTTTGATGAATCTCTTGGGAAATTTTCGGGATTTTTTTACGCGTTGTTTTTGGAAAGCTTAACTCTATTCTTTCGCCTTCTTTTGATCAATTTCTTAGAGTAATTTTGAGGTTTCTTCAAGCATTGCTTGTGGAGCGTCTAACTCGATACTTTCGTCTTTTTTTGATGAATCTCTTGGGAAATTTTCGGGATTTTTTCACGCGTTGTTTTTGGAAAGTTTAACTCGATTCTTTCACCTTCTCTTGATGAATTTCTTAGAATATTTTGGAGATTTCTTCACGCATTGTTTTTGGAGCGTTTAACTTGGGATATTTTTTAGGATTTTTTCACGCGTTGTTTTTTTGGGAAAGTTTAACTCGATTCTTACGTCTTTTTTTCAGGTTTCTCCAATCGAAGAGCATAATTTTGATCAGAACCAAACTTGTATCACTATTGCAATAAAATTTCCCCACAAAGCTGAAATTTCGCAATTCGCATATATTATATTTTTCTATCCGAAGACCATAATTATGAACTGAATCAAACTTGTAAAATAAAACTTTTTGAGATTTGATTAAACCTATTAATGGGTCAACCTATACTTTGAAACCAACCTTAATCAGCAGCAAGTCGATCCTGTACATTGTGTTATTGCAAATGTGCTCAACTCAAGCGTGAATACCCTACAAGTGCTTTCACGCTAAAAGTTCAAATAAATTTGCCATATCGTTGGCAGCTTGTTTTTTTTTGTGTCTATTGAAGCTGTAAGGATAAAGATCTGAAGAAAACCAAAGCCCATAAGAATTCCTAAGATTTTGTTCCTTTGATACAAATTACAAAACAAAGTTGGTTGAGATTTGTATCGCCTCTAGCTGGAGCATAGGGCGGAGAAAGTCGATCCTGTACATTCTGCTATTGCAAATGTGCTCAACTTAAGCGTGAATACCCTCGGTTTTTGTCCAATAAAAAAATTTCGGAACACTGAGTAGACAGATCGCTTGTGTGCCCTGGTAATGTCGCTTTCTCTTCCAGAAAGCTCAAAAAGTTTAATTTATGGACTAAGGTACTAGAGAGGGAACCCAGAGGGAGTCAAAAACGTCTCTCATGTCGTCTTGAAGCACCAAAGTTTTAAATTGCTGTATTTAAAAAACTTCTACAGGCTTAATTTTTTCAAGTGTACTCTGCTTGGCTTACTTTGCAATTGTTGCAAAAGTGTGGAAGCAAAGGGGGGTAAGGGTGGGTGAAGAGAGCTGGTAACAAGAGGTGTGAGAGAGTGGGACGGGGTGAAGGGGACTGCATTAGGCATAGGCCACTCGACTGAATGCGATAAAACACTCGACAAAACTTGAAGCGCGAAAAGTTGGCAAAAAGCCAACAAAGTGCAACAGAAAAAAAAAAGAAATAAAAATAACAGAGAAGCCATCGCACAGTGGGTCAAAAACTCAAATTTTATATTTGAAAAAATTGGAAAATTTTTTGAGTCTAATGTTAGACATCACCAAAACGAATTCCTTGAAGCAATGGTAATAGACGTTGTAAACCAAATCTCTATTTAAATGCGTAGTGGCCACAGAAATCTCAAAAATTTCATTTTTGGAACAATTTTTTCCGAAAAAAATGAATTCCTCGAAATAGTTTCAAACCAAATCTCTATTATAATCCGTATTGTCACAGAAATCTCCGAGATTTCATTTTTCGGACAATTGCCTCCGAATAAAAAACAAATTTCTTGAAATAATAGTAACTATTCGTAGTGGCCTTGGAAATTTCATTCTTCGGACGATTGTTTCGGATAATAAAAACTAGTTTCTTGAAATAATAGTAAAAAGGGTTTTAAACCAAATCTCTTTTAAAATCCGTAGTTGCCACAGATATCTTCGAGATTTTATTTTTCGGACAATTGATTCCAAATAAAAAACAAATTCCTTGAAACAATAGCAATAGACAGTTTCACAGAAATCTCAGAGATTTAATTTTTAGGGCAATTGTTTCCGAATAAAAAATACCTTAAAATAAATCTCTATTCAAACGCGTAGTGCCCACAGAAATCTCAAAAATTTATTTTTTCGGACATTTGTTTCGGAAAATAAAAACTAATTCATTGAAATAATAGTAAATAGGGTTTCAAACCAAATCTCACAGAGCTCTCCGAAATTTCATTTTTCGAACAATTGTTTCCTAATATAAAATTAATTCCTTCAAATAATAGTAATAAGGGTTTCACCAAATCACCAGTTTAATACGTAATGGCCACAGAAATCTCCGAGATTTCATGCTTTGGACAATTGTTTCCGAAAAAAAAACAAATTCCTTGAAATAAATCTCTATTAAAATTCGTAGTGGCTACACAAATCTCAGATATATAATTTTTCGGATAATTGTTTCTGAAAAAATAAACTAATTTCTTGAAATAATAGTAATAGCACGGTATCGAAGCAAATCTCTATTAATATTCGTAGTAGCTTCGGAAATTTCATTTTTCGGACAATTGTTTCCGAATAAAAAACCAATTCCTTGAAATAATAGCAATAGAAGTTTTCGAACAAAGTCTAGTAATCTCAAAGATTTCATTTCCCGGATAATCGCTTTCGAAAAAATAAACTAATTCCTGATGATACAGAGAGCTCGGAAATTTAGATAAACTTATTAAACAATTAAAGTTTCTTTAAATAAAATTTTATATAACCAATTGTTATATTGGTGAACAAATTTAGTACAGATTTAAACCCGCCTTCAAATTTATTAAATAATAGAGCTACAGATAGCTCCGAAATTTAGATAAACTTTAAACAAAAAAAGATTTTATTTGAAGAAAATCGGGTTTATTGCTGAATTTGATCGAATTTCATGCGAATTTAGAAGAAAGATTTCATTTCCCGGATAATCGCTTCCGAAAAAATAAACTAATTCCTTAAATCAAAACTAATGATACAGAGAGCTCGGATATGATAAGAGAGCTACAGATAGCTCCGAAATTTAGATAAACTGTAAACAAAAAAAAATGTTATGTGAAGAATCGGCTTTATTGCTGAATTTGATAAAATTTATGCGAATTTAGAAGAAATTTAAAGCAGTTTTCAAAGGGTGTCTGTGGCACCAAGAATTGGAATCGAATCGAAGCATAGCATCTACAGCTCTCAACCGATTTTGAAGATCTTAGCTTCGTAAAAGAATTCACTTTCAGCTCAATGCTTTAAAAAAAAATGTATTTGTTAATAAAGCAAACTAAAATTTTGAAATTTTAAAAAATGGTCGAAAATCTCAAAAAATGTTTCCATAATTTTGAAAAAATGTTGACATATATCATCGTAAGGACCACATAAATACCTTAAATGCATTTTATGACGAATAACTAAAAATAGTTTCCTAAAACATGTTATTCGAAAAAATCTCGAAAAAGGTTTTTAAAAATAATAAAATTCTTTTCGTGTTTTACGATTTTAAAATTTTTTAACTCTAAGCTCCGTAAAAGAGCTACTCCCAAAAATTGATAGAATAGTTACCTCTTTAAATATTATTTTCAACATATTATCACGATACAATAAAATTTCTTATTTAAAAAATCATTGGAATAGAAAAATTATATTAAAGCAAGACTGAAAATTCTTAAGTCATTCTATAAAAGAATTTATACAAAAATTGGGTATCAAAATCTTAAAAAGTACGAAATTAAATTTTTTTAGTATTTTAAACTTAAAAATAAAATAGAATTTACAATTTTTTAGACGCTAAAATTGTATTTCAAAATTGTTAAAAATTTATAATTGAGATTTTGCTCACAATTTTAGATTTATACAAATTGAAATACGTTAAGTGAGCTAGAAAAATCTTATTTGAAGAATGTTCAAAATCCGAACTTAAGATTTTGGTTGAAGACTTTTTCACGATATAATAAAATGTCTTATTTAAAAAAATCATTGGAAAAAGAAAAAAATTATGTAAGACAATTTTAAATAATTTAAAAAGTCCGAAATTGTGATTTCGAACACGATTTTGGACTAATCTAGATATGCTAACAATTAAAGACAGCTCGAAAAAATGTAGTTCAGAAATTTTCAAAGTACGTCGGGCTTGTAAGGTTTCTCATTTCATTCTTGAGGTATTATCAGAATCCTGGTTAGGGCTTTTTAGACCTCGGTTTCAAAGTCAGCGACCCAAAATCATATTATAGCAAAATTCTGCACTTGAAATTTATGGTAATCTGAATTAGGGTGTCAAAAACGTATGGCACATTTGGGATCTAAAATAATTTCCAAAAAAAGCCTTGTTAATGTGATTTCTTGAGATTATGCTAGAATTTTAAACTGTTGGGGTTTTGAACTATCCCAATTGCTGATTTAAAAATTGATTCTTTAGTATAGGATAAAATTAAAAAAATTTTCAAAGAGTCGATAGTTATAGTTAGGAGGGTTGAATACTTATTTCACCCTCCACCTTTATTTGTTCTTGTCAATATATTTATCAATTTTTTTTAATAATTTAAAAAATCCGAACTTGATTTTAGACTAATCTGGATATGTTAACAATTAAAGACAGCTCGAAAGGATGTATTTCAGAAATTTTCAAAGTTCGTGGTGAAGATTTTGTTTTAGGACTTTTCATATGTTTTTTTTAATTTTTTATTGTTCAAATGGTTAATTTCGTTTAGTTTTTTGTGTTAAATGTAAACTTCTTGCTTAAAAAAATAGTTAAAAATGTGGAAATTTTGAAGATGAAGATTTTGTTTTAAGACTTTGGGATTTTTTATTTATAATTTTTATGAAAATGCATAACTTTATGAAAATAATTAAAAATTTGTGTGCAGACCAATGAATAAATTTTTAAATCGATTTTCGATTTTTTTAAAAATATATTAGAGTAGTTATAAAGATTTCATTGTTTTTTTTTTTTGTATTATTTGGCTACTTTGTTTTAAGGGGACAAATTTTATGAATTTCTTTTTATATTTTTTCTTAAAAAATCTGAAAAGGATCAAACTTTTCAGAAAAATAGTTCAACGAATCCGTGCGTAAAATTTCATTGCGAAGCCCACAAAATTCTTAAATACAGCAGAAAAGAAAGTTATTATAATAAATATATTATATTATTAACAATTAACCAACAAATGGTCCACCCTATATATTAAAAACATCGGCAATTTTATGATAACTTCATTAAAATAATAAAAACAGCGACAAAATTTAAAAATTTAGGTTGGCATTGTGTACATTGTCAGATAAACTAATATTTTTTAGTTAATTGTTTTTGTCGAAAGGAAACAAAAAAATTATTAACGATTCATGTTTTGATTTCTGTGTAAAATACATATGATCAGATCAATATTGGCACATAATGCCGTCAAAAAGACGTAACATTGGTAGACGTTCGCGTAGAACTCAATTGCAATCATCCCAAAGAACAGCTGAAGCTGAGGAACAACGTTCGCAAAGGAGTGAGTTGAGTCGATTAAGATGAGCAAGATCACGTTCTGCTCATACAACAGAAGAACGAGATGAATACAATACGAATACTCGAATGAGAATGAGACGAAATCGGGATTATCAGAATCAATCAGATGAAATCCATGCAGAACAGAATTTAATCCAAAGAACATTCAGGCAAATGCGCAATGCATCCAATCTGCACAGAGCTGCATTCGAATATAACAATACGACCGATTATAGCTCGCGTCAATCTGTTGTAATTGGAACAATGAACAAGGTATGTGATCAGTGCCAAGCACTGAAATTTCCCAATGAAACAGCAGGCCTGCTTATTATCAAAAGCAGTGTATTCGGAGAGGTTCGCTGCTGGATGTATGTATGTAAGAGAGGATTACCTCATGCGCACATATTGATTTGGTTGGTTCAGAAAACACTACCAGATGAAATGGATGATGTGATATCGGCGAAAATCCCAGTTCAAACAAATGATCCAGAATTGTTCGAGGTTATCACAAAGAATATGATCCACGGACCATATGTTGTGCTCAACCCAACTTCACCATGCATGATCGACGGCAAATGCTCCAAAAGATATCCAAGGGCATTGACTTCGGACACTGTTACGGGCTACGATGGATACCCATTATATCGCCGTAGATCAACAGAAGACAATGGCAGATCAACCACAATCAAAGTGCAAAATCAAGAAATTGAAATTGACAATCGTTGGGTTGTTCCATTTTTGCCATTATTATCAAAAACGTATTATATAAAGCCCACATTAACGTCGAGTATTGCAACTCAGTAAAATCAATAAAATATAGGTTGTCAAAAAAGTCTTGCGGTATTTTTATTGAATTTTCAATTGTTCATAAAATTGGTTATAATAATGCGATTTAAGTCAAATATGCGCCGTTTTGTTCGATGACGAGTTCCCAACGAGATGCCAACTTCATAATGCCCCTCTTATAGAAGCTCGCTTCCCTATTGTCAAAAAACTCGGAGAGCCAATTTTCACAAGACTCTCTTGTGGACAACTTCCGATTACCAAGCGCGTTCGTCATGGACAGAAATAGGTGGTAATCACTTGGTGCGAGATCCGGACTATACGGTGGATGCAAAAGAACCTCCCATCCGAGCCTCCCGGAGCTTCTGGCGCGTCACCAAAGATGTGTGTGGCCTGGCGTTGTCCTGATGGAAGACAATTCGGCCTCTGTTGATCAAAGATGGCCTCTTCTGCATGAGTGCTGCATTCAAGCGGTCCAGTTGTTGGCAGTACAGGTCCGAATTGAGCGTTTGGCCATAGGGGAGCAGCTCATAGTGGATGATTCCCTGCCAATCCCACCAAACACACAGAAGAACCTTCCTGGCCGTCAATCCAGGCTTGGCCACCGTCTGGGCAGCTTCCCCGCTTTTCGACCACGACCGTTTACGCTTCACGTTGTCGTAAGTGACCCACTTTCATCGCCAGTCACCATCTGCTTCAAAAACGGGTCGATTTTGTTGCGATTCAGAAGCGATTCGCATGCATCCATACGGTCAAAAATGTTTTTTTGCGTCAAGTCGTGTGGCACCCATACATCGAGCTTCTTTTTCAATCCAAGCTTCTTCAAATGGTTTATAACGGTTTGATGACTCATGCCCAGCTCTTGGCCGATGCTACGGCTGCTACTATGCCGGTCTCTTTCGATCAATTCAGCGATTTTATCGCAATTTTCGACAACAGGCCTTCCGGACCGTGGCGCATCTTCGATCACCTCTGCACCAGAACGAAAACGTTGAAACCATCGTTGTGCGGTGGAAATGGAAACTGTATCGGGTCCATAAACTGCACAAATTTTATTGGCAGCATGAGATGCATTTTTGCCGAATACAACTAGAACTACGCGCTTGCAAAGACAAGCTTGCGGAAATACCGCAAGACTTTTTTGACAACCTAATATTATATTAATTTTAACTTTTCAGTGTTTACAATTCGCAATCAATTCAAGCTGCAATTATTTTATATAATTAGAATTAAGAGTGCAGTTAAAATGAAATTTAAATTTAAACTTTTAAAAAAATTGGCAATTATTATTATTATTGTTATTGTTACAATTAAAAAAAAATTTAATTGAAATAACCAAAAAAAAAAAAAATATAACTATGACATGAATTATGTATTATAATAAATCTTTATTTATTTAATAATTTATTATTATTATAATAAAGTAGAAATTAATTCTTAGTTATAGAAAGTTTGTAGCCAGAGCAACGTAGGCCTTCAGGCTGAATAAAATATTAAAAATAATTATTAAAATTTTAAACACCGTTTTTTTTTTTTAAATAGGAATCTATTTATCTATTTTTTGGACAAGCTTAGAGCTAAAAAATTTAAAAAACGTAATCGATTTCTTTTTTTTTTTTCTTAAGAGCCTTTATTTCTCCTCTCCCAAGTCGGGAGACTTGGCCTGATGGCAGGGTGTAGTTGTTGGAGTGGTTAGACCCAACACCAGAACCTCTACCGCAATGGGCATCTGGCCCAGCGTCTTTCAAGCGGAGAGTCATGCCAAAGAGATCTGCGCCCTTAGTATCTTTCTCAAGGGAACTAGGGGAGCAAATATCTGCATTTATTCAGATAGCCAAGCTGCTATTAGGGCAATATCATCCTAGAGCATCTCCTCCAGGATGGTTAAAGAATGCTATAGCTACCTCCAAGCCCTGTCTGCCCGGAACAAAGTCTTGCTATGTTGGGTACCTGGACACTCAGGAGTGAATGGTAATACAATCTAAAACAAAGGGTGTCTCCACCCTGACTACATCTCCTGCACCGTTTTGTGGTATTGGTTGGTCCACAATCAAAACCATGATAAACAAATGGGCTGGGCTGCAGGATAACATTGGAGATACTGGTTCTCCAAACCGAGGCTTCGTCATTCCAAAGTGCTTGTCAAGCCTCAATTTACCATTTACAGAAAATGGGCCTATCAGACTCTTCAGAGTGCAGACTCTGTCTCGAAGACGATGAAATCAACATACATGTTCTCTGTGACTGCCCAGCACTGGCATGGGACAGATCCTATCACATGGGAAAGGAACGGACTAGACCCTTCATCTTAGGTCAATTCCAATAAAAGACCTACTGCTATTCATGCGGAAAGCGGAAAGCGGAAAGTCTTTTGCTTTAATTTAAGCGTATTGTACAAAAGACCTTTTGGTCGTAAGTGCCCCACCCCTTTGTGAGGAACCCTTTTGGAGATTTTAGTTTCTCCGATGTTTATTCACTCCTGAGTCTCAACCCTACCAAGTCTGTCATAGTACCCTTCACAAGGAGGTCATAGTACTATCTATTTAAATAAAATTATTTTAAAATAAAATATGCTTCAAAAATATTTAATAAACATTTGAGTAACATCACGCCAAAATTTACATATATGCAATATATACACATTGCAGCCATAATTTATATGTATATTGAGTTAATTAGTTTAATTCTATATAAAAATAGTTTATTTTTAATTAAAATTTTTTTGCCCACTATTTCAACCAAATGGACCACTGTGCATTGTGCCCTTTGTCTGTGCTGGCCTGTCTCTCCCTTCCGCGCTCACGACGCCAACAAATGCTATTGAATCAGGTGCAAACGGGCTCTAACAAAAGCAACAACAGGCACAACAATAACAACAACAACAGCAACAGCAACAATTCGTGGCAGTAACAACAACAACAACTTGACAAACGTTGCACTTTTGACCAAAGCCAAGTTGCCAAGTTCTCTGGCATTGTATCTGTATATATATATATATATATATATATATATATATTTGTGTATGTGTGTGCTTATGTCTTTCCCTCTCTCTCACTCTTTGTGTGTGCGTGTGAGTCAATTGATGCATTTGGTCAGCTGTTCCAGTTTGTGGCAAGTTCGTTAGAATATATTTCTCGTTGCATACCTTCCGGCGTTGCGTCAAGTCATGCGCTGATTAAGCCATATCAAAAGAAGCAACTGCATAATTATTGAAGGATACGCGCACTCGAGTCCATCTCTATCTCTCTCTCTCTCTCTCTATGTGTGTATTGGTGAGTATCTGTATGTGTGTGTGGCAACATAGACAAACTGGAAAAACTTGAGTCAGCCAACAGCCAACAGCAGCCAGCTTGCCACACTCGAATGAAAAATGACAGCAATTACGCTTAAATTATGCGTTTGTTTCCATCCATATATGAGCGTCCTTGTCGTCCTTGTCGTTGTTGTTGGTGTTGTTGTTGATTTTGTTCTGTTGTCCTCGGCGCACTTGTTGTTGTTTTTGTTTTGTGCGCTTGAAGCTCATTTCACAAGGCGAAAGAGCGCGATAAGCAGCGGACATGAGCGAGAAGCAGAAAAGTAAATAAAACAAGTTGGCCGGATTATAAACCAAACCAGCCGACTACAATATACCCTTCACACTACTTACGGATATCAAACGCGGAACTATGGCACTATACTAGTAAAATTCCTATCTGTACTCAGATAAGAACACCCAAGTGGGGTTGGATCGGCCATGCTCTGATAAAAGACCGAAGCAGCATTATCAGGATGTCTTTGAAATGGAACCTCCAAGGTAGAAGACGAGTGGGAAAGCCAAAGGCAACCTGGCGACGAAAAATATTAAACGAATTGTCCCTACACAACATCAGATGGGACACAGCAAAGAAAACTGCACCAAATAGATCTGGTGGAAAGTTCTTGTTAAAGCCCTAAGCTCTCTGGAAGAATACTAAAATGGGGGAGAAAAAACTACCTTCGGATAAAGGATCTTGGTCTTGGGAGGGGGTTTTTACTTCGAAGTGAATATACATTGGCGAAACTAAAATCTCCAAAAAAGTTATTTTTATACCCTGTACCGTATGGTCCAAGGGTATATTAAGTTTGTGCAAGCCGAAAATGTATGTAACATATAGAAGGAGACGTCGGAGACATCCCAAAGTTACCTAAAATATGATCAGGGTGAATAGAGAAGTCGATATACCCATGTCCGTCTGTCCGTCTGTCCGTCTGTCCGTCCGTCCGTCCGTCCGTGTGAACGCCTAGATCTAGATGGTAAGAGCTAGAGTTACCAAACTTTCACATTAGATCCCATATTATTCCATAGGAGGCAAGTTTATTTTATTTTTTTGATATCGGGGATAAATTATATAGCTCCCATGCGGGTGTTTGAGACGACTTCGAAAAAAAAAAGCGTTTTAGATGAATTATTCGTTTGTTTATGAAGATATCGTAACGAAATTTGGCAATCGAAAGTTTTTTATAGTTCCCAATCACTGTACCAAATTTGATCAAAATCGGTTGACTATATCATATAGCTCCCATAGGACCGATCGGCCAAAATAACTTTTTTAAAGAAAAATTGGCTATATTTCGTTTTTTAATAAAGATATCCTAACCAGATTTGGCGTTTGGAAATTTTTTAGACCACTTAAGCAATGTGCCAAATTTGAACAAAATCGGTTGACTATATCATATAGCTCCCATAGGTCCGATCTTCCAAAAAATCGATTTTTTAACAAAATTTGTTGTGTTTCGTTTGTTTGTTAAGATATTGGGACCAAATTTGACATTCGTGAGTATTTTATATTCCTAAGCACTGTACCAAATTTAATCCAAATCGTTTGACTAGATCATATAGCTCCCATAGGACCAATCGGTCCAAAAACACATTTTTTATACAAAATTCGATGTGTTTTGTTTGTTTGTATAGATATTTGAAATAAATTTGGCATTCATATCTTTTTTAAGGTATTTAAGCATTGTGTCAAATTTTATTGAAATCGGTTGACTATATCATATAGCTCCCATAGGAACGATCGGTCAATAAAAAATTTTTTTGCTTAAAAATTCTTCTGTTTTTGGTTTTTTGTGAAGAAATCGGACTTTATTACAAGCTAGTGGTACAGGGTATCCTAAAGTCGTCCGCGCCCGACTTTACGTCCGCCATTTTTTAATACGAAAAGGGTTCCTCACAAAGAGGTGGAGCACTGCGACCAAAAGATCTTTTGGTCCCAAAAATTACGGGAAAAGACTTTCCGCAGTAGGTCTTTTGTTGTTATTGACCTAAGATGGAAGGGACTAATCCGTTCCTTTCCCATGTGACAGGCTCTGTCCCATACCAGCGCTGGGCAGTTACAGAGAATATGTCTGTTGGTTTCATTGCCTTCTAGATAGAGTCTGCACTCTGAAGCGTCCGATAGGGCAATTTTCTGTAGATGGTATCTAACAGTGTGGTGAACCAGTATCTCCTATATTCTCCTGCAACCCATTTGTTTCTTATGGTTTTGATTCTAGACCAACCAATACCACAAAGCGGCGCAGGAGATGTAGCCAGGTTGGAGGCACCCTGTCGTGCTAGATCGTCAGCGATCGTGTTACCATCTACTTCTGAGTGTCCAGGTACCCAACATAGCAAGACTTTGTTCCGGGCGGACAGGGTTTGGAGGTAGTTATGGCATTCTTTAACCATCCCACAGGAGATGCTCTAGGATGATAATGCCCTAATAGCAGCTTGGCTATCTGAATAAATGCAGATGTTTGCTCCCCTAGTTCCCTTGAAAAGGAGACTAAGGACGCAGATCTCTATGGCATGAATCTCCGCTTGAAAGATGCTGGGGCAGATGCCCATTGCGGTAGAGGTTCTGGTGTTGGGTCCAACGACTCCAACAGCTACAGACTGCTCAGTTTTGGATCCATCCAAGAATTATTGTTGCCACCAGACGTTTCCACTGCTGCCATCATAAAGGTTCTTAAGAAATAAAAATGATTTTCGTGTTTCTCGACCCAAAATCGATTACGATTTAAAAATTTGTTAGCTCTAAGCTTGTCTAAAAAATAGATAAAATAGATTCCAATTTTAAAAGATGTTTAAAATTATAATAATTAATTTTTAATATTTTATTCAGCCTGAAGGCCTACGTTGCTCTAGCTACAAACTTTTTATAACTTAGAATTAAGTACTACTTTATAATTATATAAATAAATAAATAAAAAAAAACTTAGTAGAATACATACTTCTTGTTATAGTTATATTTTTTTTTGGGTTATTTCAATTAATTTTTAACGACAATAATAATAATAATAGTTGCCAAAGTTTAAATTTAAATTTCGTACAAAGCTACACTCTTAATTCGAATCGATCGCGAATTGTAAGCATTGAAAAGCACAAATTAACACAATATAATATTGACCAGAAAGAATTTAAAATAATTTATGTATTGTTTGTAAGTAATTTTTATTTAAAAATATGCAGCTTTTAAATAAAAATTACTTAAACTGTTTATGAATTGTAAGCAAAAATTATACAAAAAATCAATTCGAAGTCTTAAAATAAAATCTTCACCACGGACTTTGACAATTTCTGAAATACATTTTTTTTTTTGAGCTGTCTTTGATTGTTAACATATCTAGATTAGTCTAGAATCGTGTTCGAAATCTTAATTTCGGATTTTTCAAATTATTAAAAAAAAATTTATATAATTACAGTGTCTTATATAATTTTTTTCCTTTTCCAATGATTTTTAAATAAGAAATTTTATTATATCGTAAAAATTTCTTAAGCCAAAATGCTAAGTTCGGAATTTGAACATTCTTGAAGTAAAATTTTTCTAACTCGTATAAATCTAAAGTTGTGAGCAAAATCTTAGTTTTAAATTTTTAACAATTTTGAAATGCAATTTTTGTGTCTTAAGATTTGTGAATCTTAACTTTTTTTTTATTTAAATAAAATCGCAATAAATCGCAATTAAGGCATTTTTTGAGTTAACGAAAAAAGTATCGAGTAGAACTCAAAAAAATGTTCATTAAATTTTTTAACTCAAGTTTTTTAATTTCAGTTGAGCGATTTTTTTATTTTTAACTGTATATAATTTTTTTTTATAATTTTTTAATTTCTTTTTAAAATTAAATATTTAATTTTTAAAATATTTTCTCTAATTCGGATATTAATTAAAGCACGCTTGAAACATTACTTTCAATTTATTATGGCAAGTAAAGCAACTTTACATATATCCACCGGGCCCGGATTGTCGTTTTATGGCCCTGTTTAATGCCAATGGGTACTTGTATCTAAGTATTTATGTATCCATACATCCAAGTATCTATGTTTTTACTCATACAACTGTCTATGTATCAATGACTCCAAATATCTATACCTCCCAGATCTATTTCTCTAAGTATCTATGTATCTATATCCAAGTATCTATGCCTCCAAGAAACTATATCGAAGTATCTATGCCTCCATGAAATTATATCCAAGTATCTATGCCTCCAAGAATCTACATCGAACTATCTATGCCTCCAAGAATCTATACCCAAGTATCTATGTATTTATATACAAGTATCTATGCCTCCAAGAATCTATATCGAAGTATATATGTATCTATATTCATGTATATACGTCTTTAAGAATCTATATCAAAGTATCTATGCCTCCAAGAATCTATATCGAAGTATCTATGTAAATATATCAAAGTATCTATGCCGCCAAGAATCTATATCCAAGTATCTATGTATCTATATCCAAGTATCTGTGCCTGCAAGAATCTAATCCAAGTATCTATGTATCTATATCCAAGTATCTACGACTTTTAGAATCTATATCGAAGTATCTATCCATCCAAGAATCTATATCAAAGTATCTATCTATATCCAAGTATCTATTTGTCTATATACAAGTATCTATGCTTCTTAGAATCTATATCGAAGTATCTATACCTCCAAGAATGTATATCCAAGTATCTGTGTATCTATATCCAAGTATCTATGCATCTTAGAATCTATATCGAAGTATCTATGCCTCCAAGAATCTGTATCCAAAAATCTGTGTATCTATATCGAAGTATCTATGCCTCCAATAATGTATATCCAAGAATCTATTTATCTATATACAAGCATCTATGCCTCCTAGAATCTATATCGAAGTATCTATGCCTCCAAGAATCTATATCCAAGTATCTATGTATCTATATCCAAGTATCTGTGCCTGCAAGAATCTAATCCAAGTATCTATGTATCTATATCCAAGTATCTATGACTCTTAGAATCTATATCGAAGTATCTATCCATCCAAGAATCTATATCAAAGTATCTATCTATATCCAAGTATCTATTTGTCTATATACAAGTATCTATACCTCTTAGAATCTATATCGAAGTATCTGTGCCTCCTAGAACATATATCGAAGTATCTACTTAATTTATTCATATATCGTATTTATTTAAAAAAAATATTTTGTATAAACTTGTATTTTGTAATATTATTTAAATTTAAATAAATTTTTATAATAATGTTTTGTACATAATTTTTTTTTATTTAAAACTTATTATTATGTGCAAAATTTTTTTATTAATTTTTTGAATTAAAAATATTTATATTTTTTAAAGTATTGAAATAAAAATTACATTACTTTTAATTAGTTATATATTTTTATAAGTTATATTATTTTTATTGAATATAATCAATTTTTAAAATTTTTTATTTTAAAATTTTTGTTTATTGAATATAATATATTCTTAAAATTTAATATTTTTTAAAGTGTGTTATTATTAGTATTTATTATTTTGTGCACAATTTTTTATTATCTTGCAGACTGCTACTAAATAGGATGCAAGCACATCTAGAACGATCTTTACGTAAGCAACAAGCAGGTTTCCGATCAAATAGATCTTGTGTTGACCATATTGTCTCCCTCCGTATCATCATGGAGCAACTAAATGAATAACAGTCCAATGCTCATGCCTGCTTTGTTGATTTCAGCATAAGCAGAGTTTGTATCTGGAACTCGCTTTACGCCAAAAGGTGTCCCGAGTAACTTGTTAACATCATCAAAGCTCACTATGATGGGTTTGAATGCAGAGTTTAACACAACAAACTACTATCCGACCCGATTTGCCCCAAAACCGGCGTAAAGCAGGGTTGCCTCATGTCTCCGCTGTTGTTCCTTATTGTTCTCGACGACGTATTAAACAAAGCGTTAACAGGAAAACATGGTGTACCCTGGAATTTTAACGAACATCTGGAAGAACTAGCATACGCCGACGACATCGCCCTCCTTGCCGTCAAAAGGTCGGACCTGCAGTTGAGCCTGGATCAGCTCAGTGCTCGCGCTGGCGAGGTCGGCTTGAAAATAAACGTTAACAAGACCGAATTTATCTCGAACTGCGACGATAATAGCGTCCCAATTTTCACAGTGTATGGGAAAGGACTCAAACAGGATTTTTGCTAACTTGGCAGCAAAATAACTGCAGCAGGCGGTTCATCCGCTGACATCGCCAACCGTATAAACAAAGCCCTTCGCACTACTAAACAACATCTGGTCATCTAACGCAATATCGGTCAAGACGAAACTTCGGATTTTTAACTCCAACGTAAAATCCGTCCTGTTATATGCTTGCGAGTCCTGGTCGCTTACATCGTTTCTGATTCGGAAACTGCAAACCTTTGTCAACTCATGCTTGCGTAAAATCTTAAGGATTTGGTGGCCACGCAGCATTTCTAATGCGGAATTACTGAAAGCCACTAATGAGCTTCCTATTGATCTAATAATCAAACGCCGCCGTTTCGGGTGGTTCGGGCACACCCTTAGCAAAGACACCTGCGAAATCTGTAGAGCTGCGCTTTCATGGAACCCGCAAGGCGCAAGAAGCCGTGGAAGACCAACAACCTCTTGGCGTCGCATGTTGGATGCTGACCTTCGGGACTTCCATACAGACTGGAATAGCCTCAAACAACTTGCAAAAAATCGATCGGAATTCAATTCTTTTGTTTTGGCCCTACGCTCCAACCGGAGTTAGAGGAACTTATATATATATTATATTAGAGGCCTCGACTAACTCTTGCCAATATCTTCGCGAAGACTGACTTATTTAGAATACACTCTGCAAAAGATAACGCCAAATTAGCCTGGTCTTGATGTTAAGAAATAAAAATAGAAAAGTCTTCCACAAGTTTAGACTTTCTTAACCCTCCCAGAGCCCAATAAGAAGTCTTTAGGAGAAGTCTCAAGAATCTTCTTCTTATTATGTGGCCATAACAACCCGATTACCGGATTACCGCCTCTGCATTGCGTGCGCCTTCTCCAGTTGGTCACACCGAGCGAAGACAGGGCCCCTTCCACTTGGTCTTTCCAACGCAAACACGGTCGTCCTCTCCGCCGACGGCCGCTGACTACCGCATCGAACACACGTCTAGCTGGAGCATCCTCGTCCATCCTAACGACATGTCCGAGCCAGCGAAGCCGCTGGATGTTGATACGCTGAGCAACGTCCATGTCGTTAAAGAGCTCATACAGCTCCTGGTTGGTGCGGATGCGGTAGTCATCGCCAACTCGAATAGGACCAAAGATCTTGCGCAGTACTTTCCTCTCGAAAGCTCCCAAGGCAGCTGCATCAGTTAGCGACACGGTTCAGGCTTCCGCGCCGTAAAGAAGCACTGGAAGGATGAGTGCCTTGTAGAATGATAGTTTTGTCGCACGAGAGAGGTCTCTACTACTAAAATTGCCTATTGAGACCGAAATAGCACCTGTTGGCAAGAGTGATTCTGCGCTTGATCTCCAGGCTGACATCGTTGTCGGTTGTAACGGCGGTGCCAAGGTAGATGAATTCCTTGACGAAGTTGAAGAGGTCGCATGATAAGGGGTCGCCTTGTCTGAAACCTCGCACGGTATCAAAAGGACCAGAGAGGTCACGAATTACTCAACGTCATTCTGCAAAGCCTTATCAGCCTCGCTGGGATACCGAGCTCATTGCGGCATATACGCGATCTCTTATTGGGCTATCGAAAGCTGCTTTGTAGTCCACGAACAGGTGGTGAGTGTCGACTTGATGTTCGTGGGTCTTTTCCAGGATTTGGCGTAGTGTGAATATCTGGTCGACGGTGGACTTGCCAGGTCTGAAGCCGCACTGATAAGGTCCAATCAGTGCCTTGGCGAGTGGCTTCAGTCTTTCACACAGTACGCTCGTAAGGACCTTATATGCGATAGGGAGAAGGCGTATACCCCTGTAGTTGGCGCAGATAGTGGGGTCTCCCTTTTTCAGGACAGGACAGAGGGCACTGAGGTTCCAATCGCTGGGCATAGCTTCCATAGCCATATTCTGCAAATGAGCCGGTGCATGCACCCGACCAGCTCATCGCCTCTGGCCTTAAACAACTCAGCAGCCTCAAGAATCACATTAAGAAATAAATAATAGAGTAACTTGGCAGAGTCTTTGCTGAATTAGACAATAGCTTGACGCAACTTTATAAGACTAAGCAGAAGGGCTAAGACCTTCCAGAGCCCACCAAAAACTGCCAACCTAGGTAAATGTTGCCAAACTGCTCAAAACTAAAGCCTCAGACAAATAAAAGGATTATTTTTAAATATAATAAACTTTAAATGGAGCCGTCTCTTAAATTTATAAATAAAATTAACAGATTGTTTACGCTAAAAGTTTCGAATTTATTTTAAGCCTTATTAAAATTTAATTGCCAGAATGAGTGAAAGTTGAAGGCTTATTGGAATTGGCATTTGCCTGGAAGTTCCATTAAAAAATAAATTGATGCTTACTATATTGAAGGACGCTATAAACAGCACAAATCATAAATATCCTTGACCCTGTAGATTTGGTAGAGTGTATAATGAAAAACAAAAAATACAAGAAGACGCGACATTTTTGTTGTTTTCTTTTTCGGAGCAGCTAATGACGAGAACAACAACAACAACAAAACACTTGACTTGTAATTTTTGACATATAAATGGTGAAACAAATCTCTGGATATTGTTTTAAATGGCATGCACATAGATACTAACACAGACATAGGCACACGCACACAAACAAACAGCAACGTCGCGACGTCGCAGTCGCCGTCAACGCTGACGTCGACGTCGCCGCTGGCTGACGAGCGACAAAAGAGCGCGGCTAAGCACAAAATTGAGTTAACATTAAGATTTTGTAGACTTTTTTTGGAGTGGAGACTTTTATGCATGCGTAACCAAAAAGCGTTAAGTTAAATTAATAAAATGGCCGCTAGACACAACCACAATCAATGTCAATTAGCCGCCGTAAGACTTTCCTTTTATTTTGAGTCTTTTATTTTTTGAAGGCCCCCATAAAAGTTCCCGATAAAGCTAATAATAATAATAATAAAAATAATAATAATAATTTTTAGACTTGATTGGAAAATTCGCTGCTCGTTTAGCGCCAAATAAGGCGCTAGGCCTGCCTGGTCCATATGTGTGGACGGTCGGTTTGGTCCATAGGCGGCCACTTGGCATCAAAGCGTCCTTTTTAAGCAGGCACAGCTCATGCGCAAAGAGCAACAAAAAAAACCAACACACACAGATACGCACACACACACAAGCACACATATCGTCATTGCGAGCTTGTGAATTAAATGCAGACACACTTCGGTTAATAAACCAAATGTTTTCACATACATATATGTACATACTACACATATATGTGTGTGTACATACACTACATACTACATAAATATGTGTGCAGCTGTATATATACACACAACGTTGTGAGTGTGTGTGTGTGCAGGCACAACAAACGATAAAATGGAGCCTTACTATGAGTTGAAGCAGCGACCTTCCCGCGTGATCAAAAGAATTAATTTTAAAGCTTTGAGCTCCAAGGATAAGTAGAAGTAGGTAACTGCAACTGCTTCTAGAAATTAAAATTTATCCCTATAATAAGCTATTCTATCAGCTTTACGCTTGAGAGAGGCGCAAAAATGTAAAGACCAAGATTGTGTCGGACATAGTTCAATAGGACGGGGGTTCTTTGACGAAATTGACTATGTCATACCGCAACTACAATTTGGAAAAAGGGTAAAGCTGACGATGGAAGAAGACGGCTGGCGTAAAGGCCTAAAACCCAGTCACAATACCTATAACTTATTTACTGACGGCTCAAAGATGGAAAAGGGTTTTGGTGCTGGAGTATACTGTTCGGAGCTTAATGTAAGTCAAAGTTACAGGCTTCCGGACCACTGCAGCATCTTTCAAGCTGAGGTATTCGCCGCAATGAAGGCGGCTTAGCTGGCATGCACCGCCACTTCAACTAGAGCAAAGATAAACCTCTTTATAGATAGTCAAGCCGCTATCAAGGCTATTGTCGGGCACTGTACATGCTCCTTCCACGTCCTTGAATGCCAGGCTGTCATCCAGAGATTAGCTACGGCTCGTAAACTGCATATCTACTGGGTGCCTGAACATAAAGGCATAATGGGGAATGAAATGGTGGATGCAATTGCCAAAATCGGTGTTGAGCTTCCGGATGGACAAATACACGACGTACGCCGACCGATCAAACATCTTAACGCTATGCTGGAGTGCAACATGAAGCGCAGAGCTGAAGCTAGATGGAAAAATCTAGACAGCTGTCACACAGCGAAAATCATGCTGGCTCATTACGGCAGAAAACAAAGTAATTTTATAATGAAACTCTCACGCACTGAATGCAGGACCATCACGGGTGTGCTAACAGGACACTGCCTCTTAGCGAAGCATGCGCATAGGATGGGACTTACAACAAGCAAATTATGCAAGATCTGCAGGGATCCGTAAGTCCCTGAGACCCTAACACACGTACTTTGCGACTGCCCAGCCTTCTCTAGACATCGTGTGGCTACCCTAGGAGAACCAGCGTTTGTCGGTCTAGAAGAGGTGGCCAGGCTGCAAGTTGGGCGGCTACTTAATTTCGCCAAAAAAGTAAAATTTGTAACCGACCATCACTTCGCGCAATAACCTTCTAACTTGGCACAGCTAAGGACCAAGAGGTCTATGCTAGGCTACACTCTCTTGTGTGGCCATCCAGTGTAACCTAACCTAACCCAACCTATGATTGTGGTCACGCAAAGCGTCTGTTTCCCCATATCAGGGGCGGTTTCTAACTAAAAAATCTTTGAAACTATCACTCATTGATTCTCATAAAAGATATCTGAATAACATGGAACAAAACAATAATGTAAACAAGTCTTCAAGGGGTACCCAACAATTATTGGTCAATCCCCCTGCTACGGCAGCCAGCACAGATTTGGATTGGAGGTGTCACGTTATAACGACAACACAATGAATGTAAACAAAATTTTTACTAGCACTCGCCCATTCTCAAGGCAAAACTGAGAATTGAAATTGGGCATACTTGTATTCCTCTGTTTATCCAATTTGCCGAAATACATACAACCTTTCCTTGTGGGAACAATCCATCAAATGAAAAGCGGAAACCCCCTCTTTGCTAGAGCGCAATGCTTTCCTAGCACGCTCGAGGCTATAGATGGCTTTAAGCCTTCGACTAGCACGCAGATCCATCCAAGACCCTCAAGGAGAATCCAGCCCCCAACCGCCTAAAACGACTTCGAAGCAAAGATCTAACTAACTAAAAGCCGAAGAAATTGTTGGGATATAAAGTTGAAACGAATATTTTTATACCCAATACCGTATGGTAGAAGCAATCAGAATGAGTCGTCGGAGACCCCCCACAGTTACCTAAAGTATGATCAGGTTGACTAGAAAAGTCGATACACCCATGTCCGTCTGTCTGTATGAACGCCTAGATCTTAGAGATGGTAAGAGCTAGAGCAATCAAGCTTACACATTAGATCCCATATTATTCCATAGGAGACAAGCTTATTTTATTTTGACATCAGGTTTCATTATAGCTTCCATAGGGGTGTTTCAGAGGACCTCGAAAAAAAAACAAAAGTTTTAGATGGATAGCAGTTTGTAAAAATTTCGTAACCAACTTTGGCATTTAGAAGTTTTCTAGACTTCCCAAGCACTCAAATTTTGTCAAAATCGGTTGACTATATCGGATAGCTCCCAATCGATTTTTGTACAACATTCGGTATGATTTGTTTTCTATGAAGATATTGTAACCAAATTATGCACTCGGTAGTTTTTCAAATATCTCAAGCACTGTATCAAATTTTATCAAAGTCCCTTCACTAAATCGTATAGCTTTCATAGGAACGATCGGTCAAAAAATCGATTTTTGTACCAAATTCGGTTTGATTCGAAAATATGCAAAAATCGTCTTAGAACTTCCATTTACAAGGCCAAAAACATTATTTTTTCTCTAGCCAAATCTGTACTTAGGGTCCAGAAAACCATTTTCGCTATCCATTATTATTATCTATTTAAGCGCCGCCAGAGGGCGCTTTTGTATATTTTTTTCGTTTCTTTTTTAATTGACGAAAATTTCACTTTTTTATAGTTCCCAAGCTCTGTAATAAATATCGTCAATTTTTTTCTATTTCCAAAAAAAATATCAAAAATGCATTCCTCGAGTCCAAATATACATTTGGCTAGAGGAAAAATAGCATTATTTGCCCTTCTAAATTAAAGGTCTACGTCGTATATGGAATATTTTGTTAAAAATCTATTTTAAAGAAATGGTTGACTCGAAATTCATTTTAGACCGATTGTTTCTTGGGAAAAATGCTTAAAATAGCGAAAAGTATCAAAATCGCTGAGAGACCCAGAATGTTACTTCAGCACTATACAAACTGTTTCAGCCTAATGAACATATGAATATAAGGGGCAAAGAATTTGGCCAACAGCAAACAAAAAACACATTTTTGTGTATTTTGATCAATATTGGTACACTATTTGATATAGCTGCTATATATAAAATTGGGCCCACTCTCTTTTTTAAAGAGACTCGCCTAAAGCTTTCGAAAGCTTTGAGTGTATAAACATTATTTATATAGGAACAACGATATTTACCCAAGAAAATCTCTATTAATTCAAGACGACGCCTTTCGGACTCGGCTATAAATTGTTGTTGTCTGTTCTTTTCAAAATATTAGTAAGAGAGATACCCAGAGATGAATGTCAAAATAATCAATAAACAAACATTACGTATACGCATTGTAGCCCTAAACGGGGGTCACGATATAAATTTCGGCCCTTTGACATTTTCACATCAAATGTTTCATATTTTCTTAAATTTTTCAATCCCCTCCAGACCATGCTTTTTATTTTATTTTTATAGATATAAAGGGTATACTTTTTTGTAGCATGTATGTAACGGACAGAAGGATTCGTGGCAAACCCCAAGACTTAAAAATCTACAAGAAAATTCTTCCAAGTTCAGCCCATTTGCCTCTATATGTCTATAAGTATCAACCCTCTCCGGAGGCACTCCTACGTCTGTTTTTCAGATAACATATATTTTCCACTTGCACCAATTTAATATTATATTATATTATACAGTTCCCATAGAGGTCTAATAGAGGTGCGATAAAAAAAACCCAATTTGTTTATACAGATGCCGTCGAATCGTAAAACCCACAAATTTTAATAATCAGATCAAGTGAAGTTGTGAGCTATTTTATTTTTTCAATATTAAAGTTATATCATATAGCTCTTATAGATTTCTTACAAAGGATAGTGATAAAAACCCAAATTATTTTTTATATTATAGTTATCGTAACGTATGTTTTTAAAAGTTTTCATGAACTTAACTAAATTTTGAGCAAAACTGGTTCATTTATTTATTTGTTTTTATTTGTATGGTACAGAGTATCTGAAAGTCGTTCCCGTAGATCTAAACAGTATATGAAATAGGCAAAAGGAGGCATGTCATACCTTAAGTTATTCAGATCAAAATTATTATTATCCTGCTTGCTGGTTCGTCGTACGTATTATCAAAGAATTTAGAACTAGTTCTTTTTAGTTCTATATTCTTTGGTAATATCCAGATGGTTGGTTTTTACGAAAAACATTATGCTTAAAAAATATTTTATTTGTATGCACAATTTTATATAAAAGTTTTTTGTATTATTTTTATTAAAGAGATTTAATTAAATTTCTCTAGGGATCGCCCATAAGCCACGTGACGCTGATTTTCGTCCAAAAGACCACTCTCCCCTAGCAATAGTCTAGTATTTTGTGAGCCTTTATCTGGATCAACTGAAATATTCTTGTGGACAGAAATTAGACTTCCTTCGAGGTAAAGTTTTGATTCGCTTTAGGATCGAAATCGATTTTAATAGAAAGTGATCAATGGAAGCTTAGAAAATAATTTATTACACTATGTCATAAGGATACTTTGCTAGCTCAAAGACGGTATCTGCATAGGATAATCTCTATTATGTTAACTCAAGACATCGCCGTTCGGGCTCAGCTATAAACTGTAGAGATCCCAACGCCCCTCCCAGGGATGACTGACAAAATAGTCAGTCAGGGAATTATTATTTAACATACGTTACATCAAAGTGCTCCAATTATTTTATAGATTACATTCTGCTTAATTCGGAGATATGGAGATTTATCGCAATAAATGCCTGAAACGATTTAATTTCGTTGATTTTTTTTGAAGATAATGCTCTCCGATTTGAGGTTAATAATAAAATAATCTTTAACAGATATAACATAGTTTAAAGATTTGCTCGTTGTATTAATTAGCTCGTAATTGGCATTGAGTTTTGAAAATGAAAACAAATATGGTTTGTTATAAAACAAATAAGGATATCCGTAGATTATTCCTAACGAAATACATACAGTGAAAGAGTCAAGCTAAAGAATTTTTCACAAATTTTAGAAGACTTGTTCAGAAGAGCTTATGCTGTACCAGATATCTTTCAAGTTACAAGCCAAACTAACTTATTATTGGCCCTTTCCATTTTAAATCGACCGTTCGATGCGGGACATGATTTTAGATTCCTGTGTAATTTTAATATGTTCAACCGATTTTGATTAAATTTGGTACAGTGCTTAGGAATAATAAAAAACTCATGAATACCAAATTTAAACAAAATCAGTTGATTATATAATATAGCTCCTCTAGGGCAGATCATCATACATATATGGCACAGGTTTGCCAACTTCGATGTTTCTCCAGCACTACACTATACATTTAAAGAAATTTCAATCACCCTGTAAAATGTTTGGCTCTATAAAAATTTGCTTCAGAAGATATTCTGAAATTCTAAAACCTTTAGGCCAAATAACGTTTCGAAACACCTGAAGAATTGCTGGCTTTATTCTGCACAGTCCTCAAAGTTCAAGCAAAGCTAGGCATAGTTAGTATTTTTTATACATCATCTACAATTAGAGCCATTTATACACTAACAAAATGTTGCAAAGTTTTGTCACTTGAAATAAATAGAAAGCTTATAATTCATAACTGGTTCAAGTGCATTCATTAAGTAGTGGCAGTTTTTGACTTGCAGTATTTATTCGTTCATTTTTAGTATATTATTAGAATTGTCAAAATGTCTTACTCTACGAGAAATTCAATTTAATTCAAATTTGGCGCATATACTCGTAGCATTCAGTTCGTAGTTAGAATTTTATTATATTAGATTATATTAGATAGATTACAAGAGGTACTACATACATAGTTCGAAAATATATAAAAAAATTATGCAGCACTTACTAGACTCATTTACATATATATAATATATGTACTTAAAAAAATTTAGCCCTACCTTTGGCGAGTCAAAAAGTAACAAAAAAAATTCGCATGTTCAGGAAAGTATTTGCCAAGTTGGAAAAGTGCAGCAGAGGGTGAGGGGTGTTACACACATGCTCATAGCATGTCTATGCAGAAGTTTTTCAATATACAGGTGTACCTTATATGGGGGGTGCTCCAACACCCACCCCCATCAAACTATTGCAAAATTGTTTTACTTTGTGCCAAAGAATTTGAAATATTCCAGTATGTGATTTTTTTTTTTTTTTTACACATTTTTGTGTGGTTTGATCAAAATTTGTACACTATTTAATACAGCTAGCATATAAAAAATTGAGCTTGCTGTTTTTTTTTAGAGAAACCCGCCTTAAGTGCCTTAATTGTTAAATCATTAACTTTTATACAAAGCAGCACAGGGCCAGATATCAGCATGAAGCAATTTATGAATTGTAATAATTTTTTGTTAGGAAACAGAGGATATTTAAAAGTTTTGTAATTAAAGTAGGAATATTTAAAAGGGTACCATGTATTGGACTCTTGGAACGAAGAGTTGGGAGAGGAGAAAAAATTCAAAGAATAACTGATTTAACATTTTTACAAAAAAATAAGTGCGTTAAAGACTCCTTTACGGAGTTACTATCGATTACAATCAAAAATTGCTTAATTAAGTTGCATTTTAAAGCCAATCAATTAGGGATATGTCTTAAAGAAAAATTGTCAAATCGATGTACTGAACATTCAAACCAGCTTGACTCCGCTGCGATTCGATAACCACAATATCGACATCGATGATACCGGTATCGATGTTTCGATATTTTTTTAAATGAATTTCCTACTAAATAAAGATGAGCGTTTGATCAACAATCAACAGAAGGTTGTGGCCAAAGATATGGAGAAAAATAAAAAAAAGCTTCGATTCGATAAGTCCAATATGACGATATCGATTTTGTTTGGGAAAAAAATAAGTTTCACACGAAATAAACGTGAGTTTTGGATCAATAATAAACTAAAGATTGTGGCCAAAGATATGGATAGACATATAGTTGGAAATATATTGGAAATCTTTTTTGGATTTTTCGATATTCACCAATACGATTTATTTTACAATTATAAAATAATTAAATTGTGAGATACTTTAGCTGCTATCGAGGACCAAAATATCGGTATCGAATATTCAGTATCGAGTACTAAGGAAAGTTTTTCGAAAATAAGTTTAGGACATGAAAGATATATATGATGCGAATTTTTTTAAATTAACTCGTCTAACAACCTTTTAAATTTGTTCAGTTCCAAAGAGTGGAAATGAAAGGGACATCGGTGCCTGCCTATCGACCAGCTGAATGAGTAAGAGCTTATATGTGGAAAGATTTACTTTTCAATTAGACCGAAAATTTGGCATATTTTCTCATTAAATCGGCTAAAATAAATTAAAATATCGAAGGCCAAAATATCGGTATCGAAAATTCAGTATCGAATACTAATGAAAGTTTTTCGAAAATACATTTAGAAAATGACGGAATTCTATGATGCAAAATTTCTTTCATTAAATCGGCAAACAATCTAACACACCTTTAAAATTCTTGGGCAATTAGGTTCCAAAGAGTGAAAAAAGAGGAACATATGTTTCTGAGTTTTTCGGTTATCGACTAGCTGAATGGGTAAGAGCTGGAGAGCTAGAGATAGTACAGAAAGTTTATTTTTAAGGCGTGGATGGGCGCCATCTTGAAGAATTTTGCCACGTCCAACAGTGGTAGGCGGAAACTCATATAGGGAAAGATTTTCTTTTGAAAACGATACAAAACTTGGTATAAGTACACTGATGAGGAATTAAAAACTTTGTATGGTTTTTGATAGTTCCCCAAGTTGAAGAACTGACAAATGGAGAAAACTTTTTTTCGTCCAACTAACTTACTCTTTTTGGAGATTGAAAAAAGTTGGGAAATCCTCTATAAATTTAACATTTTCGAGAATCTAAGCAGAATAAATCTCATGCGAAATAATTCTCTAAAGCCAATATAGATAGATTTAAAGAAATATTTATTTATTTTTTTTAAGACGATACAGAAAAATCTATCTAAAGAAATATTTAATTGTTTATTTTAAAGTAATACAAAAAGATTTTTAAGTTTCTTAAACTTCTGGAAAAATTTCCGACAACCTAAGCAAAAGATTTTCGAAATATTGAAAAAAAATTATATTTATTTATTTTAGGGGGATAAAAAAAGTACTATCTAAAGAAGTATTTATTTTAAAGCGATACAAATAAATTGTTTTTAATCTAATTGAGAATCTTCTATAAATTAAAAAATGGGAATGGATATCAGCTCTGAGCGGGCACTCAGACAGACGCGAGGGCAGTTCTTTATCACTGCTATGAACATTTATATAGTCTATAACATGCGGATGCTCAAAATGCTTTCAACGATAACTTATTTACTGTATATCAATTAGCGGCTTAGAGGACACAAAGAAACAGACGAACTTTTATGCATTCTAAAAATAATATTATTTCCAAACGTAAAAACTATTTTTCTAATCTTGAAGTTAGAATATGAGCTTCCGCCCAGCAAAGCGGCTGAAAAGTTAGGGCTTATTTTCTTCCAATTAAAGTACATATTAAATACTTTTGACTAGGCTAAAAGATTCCTGTTAAGCTTGATTATGCCGCAGTTATTTTCAAAGATTCCCACGTTTAATAAACCATTCTTTTACGAAAAATTTATTGTGCCAATTATTTTAAATCCCGAAACCAAACACAATGGTACTTACAATTTTTGTCAGCCCAAGCCAGCTAACATGTCCTGTCAGCTACAAGCTAGTTCTGACAAAGACCAGCCCCACAGTTTGTATCCCTAAGGAGTCGCTAACGTACTCATGGGCTGAGTGTTCTATATAGTGCATATGACTGTTTCGTTTGTTTTGAGCAGCTTCTTGTTGTGAATGGCAATCTTTGTGTGTGTGTGTGTGTTCGTGTGCGTATCCCTTTTCAAGTGTCCTTTGCTTGTACGCGCCCCTCAATTATGCAACATAAACGTTGGCCCCCAAAGCATCGTATCTTTGGCACATCAGAGAAAAACCCACGTGTTGCTTTGGGAATATAAAACTTTTAAATAAAATGCTTATCATAAACTCGGTCAGCGATTGAGTCATATCCGTTTGTTTGTGGGATGGATCCTGGTGTATCTTAGTGACCATGAAGGACATTAAATTTTGCAGTTGAGCTTAATCGTTTCATATCAATACCTATGGACTATGGAGCTATGAAGCTGTGGAGCTATTGAGCTGTGGAGCTATGGAGCTATGGAGTTATGAAGCTGTGGAGTTATGGACTATGGAGCTATGGAGTTATGAAGCTATGGAACTTTGGAGCTATGAAGCTGTGAAGCTATGAAGCTATGGATCTATCGAGATATGGAGCTATGGAACTTTGGAGCTATGGAGCTATGAAGCTGTGAAGCTTTGGACTATGGAGCTATGGAGCTGTGAAGCTATGGACTATGGAGCTATGAAGCTATTGAACTTTGGACCTATGGAGCTATGAAGCTGTGAAGCTATGGAGTTATCGAGATATGGAGCTATGGAGCTAGGGAGCTATGAAGCTATGGAACTTTGCAGTTATGGAGTAATGAAGCTGTGGAGCTATGAAGCTGTGAAGTTATGGAGCTATGGAGCTATTGAGATATGGAGCTAGGGAGCTATGAAGCTGTGGAGCTATGGACTATGGAGCTATGAAGCTATGGAACTTTGGAGCTATGGATCTTTGGAGCTTTGCAGCGTTGGAGCTATGGAGTTATGGAGCTATGGACTAACTTGTTATTTTTTTTATTTATTTTTTTTATTATTTATTTCTGAACAATTTATTTGGCTTTTAGTTTGTTAGATCTTTGCTTCGAAGTCGTTTTAGGCAGTTGGGGGCTGGATTCTCCTTGAGGGTCTTGGATGGATCTGCGCGCTAGTCGAAGGCTTAAGGTCATCTATAGCCTCGAGCGTTCGATGTCGCCCAATGAGGAAAGTATTTAGCTCTAGCAAAAATGGGGGTTTCCGCTTTTCCCTTGATGGATTTTTTCCACAAGGAAAGGGTGGAACAGAGGAATAGCCATTTTGGCAACATTCGTCGTGTTGTCGTTATAACGTGAAATAAGCACCCCTTCAAATCCCCTGTGTCGGCTGCCGTAGCAGAGGGATTGACCAATAATTGTTGGAGACATGTTTCCATTATTGTTTTATTCCATGTTATGCTGAGTATCAATGAGTGATGGGTTCAAAGATTCTTTAGTTAGAAGCCACTCCCGATATGGGGAAACAGACGCTTATCTGATGGCAAGGCGGCTGCCAAAAAGGCATCAGGGTTTGTTGTGGACTGCTCTTAGCTTCAGGACTCTTCCTCGACTTTATCGGCATGGGAGATCCTATCGATAGCTATGCTACCGCCGGCATCGCTCTTGGATTCATAGCCCCTAATGAGCCCACTCACTACGACAAGGTGGCAATACCCGAGAGGGTAAGGCTCTATGCTTCATTTAGGAGTTCAGAATTCGTAGTAGTGGCACTGTGGTTTGGAGTTCCTTAATGACACTTTCTGACTTATGAACGATTGAGTTCAGACTTAGAAGGATTTTTAGTTGTTTTTACCCACGCGGCTTGGCAACCTTCATGGGTGAGCGAGGACTTGGCGGACTATGGACTATGGATTTTGATTGGAAAATCTTCTCAAGAAATATGAGAATCAGCTAATAAAGTGCCTCTAGCTAAGAATTGTATTCAAAAAGTATCCTGCGCCCCCGTCCTTACTGGCTTATTACATAGCGAGTACATTCTATATATAAAAACGTCAAATAGAGATCTAGTTGCATTTGGTCCCATTATAACCAGACAGCTGGTCAAGTGTTTACGTCTCACCTCGCTTCGTCGCCTAAAGTTATGCAACGCTTATTTTATGTGCCTCTTATTTAGTCAATCTGTCAGTTTGTCAATCTGTCAGATTGTCAGATAGTCGATCTCTTTTAGCTGCAGGAGCCATCATTTTTAATTAAACATTGCCGTTACCGGTTTTCTGATGGCCCAGAGGCTGCATGTGTAATAGTCTGTCTGTGTGTGTGGGTAGTAGTGGGTAGTTGGGGGGGACATACCACGGAAATAAACTTACTTAACGACAGGATGCGGCAGTTACGCACACTATGACATCTACAATACACTAAAACACACACACACACACACACACACGCTTTACTATGCGCTGACTTAAAGTTGACAACAAAACATTTCCGAAAATACTTTATTTCGCTTCACTTTTTTATGACTGTCGCCGAGATACACACACACACACACACAGAAACGCACACAGATACACACATAGCTAGCATTGTGTGTGTTCCCTGCAGATAACCACACTAGTTCGGAGTTAGTTTCTAAACACTTTAAAACTTTTACTTTGGCTCGCCGTAGCTCGTCGTAGGTTCAAAAAGTGGAATGTGGAACACCTGTTCCCACCTGGAGACCTTCGGCATGGTTAACAAGGTCTACAAGGATGAGAGCATCCTGCTGGCTGCCTAACAGTGTTGCTTAGCTTTAAAGAGTGATGAAAATTTGACTAAAAGTGAAGGTGCTCCTGGCGTCTGCACGGCTTCCAAACATTTGTCTGATTTTTAAGCTAATCTCATCACTAAATATCAGATAACCCCAAATGAACCGCTGCCTAATTCTTGGACAAATTCGATGCATAAATCAATATGCCTAGAACTGTTCTTGGCATGCCATAACAAAATGAAACCGTGAATTCCAATAACGTACCCAAGACCATACAGCGTGTGTTTTTTAGAGGTTCACAACTTTGTTGTAAGTAAAACCAAATCGAATCAGTGGAATTGCTTCAGTAATGCACTTCATTTAAACTGAAATAATTCTTCGATATTCATACATAGTACAGCATGCTTTTTTAGAGGTTCACAACTTTAAGTTGGCAACCCATTAAACAGCTGATTAGTTACTTTTTGTTAAGTTTGGTTTGACAAATATCAAATTTCATTAGGAACAGATTTACACCAGAACCACGCTTGCTAATTGTTAAAATTTTTAATCAAAATAATCTATATTTATGTATAAAAATGAAGTGCTGTACGTTTATGATCGCGTAACTCCGAAACGGCTGAACACATTTCACGTGTTACGGGAGTTCTCATGAACGCGTTGAAGAATTTCAAATATGATTTTTGCGTGTCTTAGAAGTTGTCAATACGGAGGTTTTAAGCCTAATGCGATGTGATTGTGTATATTAGTTCGTGAGATATACGCATTTTGTGTATGAAGAATATTTAAGTTCGTCCATACGGCTTTTTAGGGAGTCATGAAAGTTAACTAATCCAAAAATCTTATGATTGTCTAAATAAGCTAACTAGAGAATTTAACGATGTTTATACACTTTAAGAGAATTCAAAAAGTTTGAGCAGGACGACGTCTGCCTGGCTCACTAATTATCAATATATTATATTAATGTCATAAAATTTCTATGGAATAAAGCCCATTTTAATGATATTAAAAATATATCTCTTTGTTTTATTATTATTTAATTTGTAGAATAGTGTTGGTTCGTTCATGAACGAACGAACGAACGAACGATTAAAAAAAAAACTATTCACCTAAAAGAACGAACTGAATAAACTCTTTTTTAATCGTTCTTATTTTATTCTTTGCTGTTCTTATTTGTCGTTATTTTTCTTCTGTTTTGGTACGTTTTTCTTACAAATAATTTGTATTACATATTTTTTTTCTCTTATACCTGAAGATTGTTTATAACAATTATGTTTAAAACATATTCAATGAATGGAACAACTTTTTTTTAAATATATATATATTATATTTATTATGAACTATAAATGCAAAATCATTATTCTAGTACAATGACTTTTCAAAATCCAATACAAATTGTTTTAAGCCGAAAAAAATTAAAAAACGTTTTATGAAATAAAAAATAATGACAAAAAATTAGTTAAAAATTAACTTAAAATACTTGGAAAAATTTTGCTATATAGGCTAAGCATGACGTTAACACGTTGTGTATTATAAGCTGTGACAAATAAAATTCCATTTTCAGTCTAAGTCTTTAAGCAGTTAAAAATTGGTGTTCCAGATTGCGCCTTGGCCGAAATCATATTTAACCATGTCATAAAATGTTCTATCCCATAAAACCCGTTTCATTGATATTAAAAATGTACTTCTTATAATGATTTAAGCTGGTGTTACTCAAAAAAAAAAAAAACACCCTTTATGTGCGCTCGAAGTGCATTTGAATAAAAATTCTAATTCATTTTGGCAGAGCTTTGTAGGCAAATGTTCAACTGCTCTTGTGTTGCTGAAAAGCAAAGGCTTAAAGTTGTTCTTTTTGCGCCAGTCCGCAACCACTTGCATTCGAAGTAGTTTATGTACACATAGTAGAAATTATATATAAATATTAATGTCACAAAATTCTCTATCCAATAAAAATATACCTATTTCGTTGTTTAATTATGATTTAAGCTTGTGCAAGTCTAAAAAAAACACCCTTTGTTCAGATTAGTTTTTCGAAGCACGTCTGATGTTTCAGAATATCTTTGGAAAATGTTCAACTGCTCTTGTGTTGCTGAAAAACAAAGGCTTAAAGTTGCTCTTTTTTGCACTAGTCCGCAACCACTTGCATTCGAAGTAGT
Organism: Chymomyza amoena; assembly: GCA_037043745.1. NCBI lineage: Eukaryota > Metazoa > Arthropoda > Insecta > Diptera > Drosophilidae > Chymomyza > Chymomyza amoena. Next base: position 101,845 of record JBAMAX010004112.1, on the reverse strand, counting down.
TCAAACCGCTACCAATACAAACAACTTCCTACAGGCTTCTTAATTTAATGTATGTATATGGGATGTTCCTGTAGTGCTTGAATCTGAGTACAAGCTGCAGCTGGGAATTGTGGCCTTGCCCAGCACATTTTGAAGTTGAGCTTCCACAGTTTCCACAGTTCCCACGCTGCTTTATCTAAGCTTTAGTAGCTTTGAATGGCGTTTTCTGTATGGCGTGTGAATAAACCATAAAAACCCAGTAAATATCTCCGTCTCTCATTATTGTCATCATCTGTGTGGGAGCAACATCAACAAATGGAACACCAACTGCATACTACGGTTTGTTTGTGCCTTTGACAAAGTTCTTTTCATTTATGTTATCTAATTTTGATGGTATGAGCTATTTTGGAATAAGTTGCATCTGTTTGAAGTCCTTGCAGTCAAGGAGATTGGCAGCTTTTACCTCAGCTATAAGTAACTTAGCCATTTAAGGCGAATAAATACATCGCATAGTGGCCTAAATTGAAAATTTCAAGGCATAAATTCCAAATATTTACCATTGACTAATATGCTTTGATTCCAAGTTTGAGTTTCGCATATAAATTTTAGAAAGGATCTAACTGGATAAGGTACTGGAAAGTATCCCCAGCAAAAAATTATAGTTTGAAACCAGTTTGCTTTTGTTTCAAGCTTAATTACTTAATTAAAAAAAATCGATGATTGGATTAGGATGTCAAACCATGTTGCCTATAAGTTTTTGAGATCACCGAGTCCGAAACCTCGAAACGAGAAAAAACCCCACAACGTCAAGTTTCTGACATAGTCTTGAAAAGATTCCTCGATTCAAAGGACGAGGAGGAGCTAATAGGTACGATTTTTTGTGTGTGGCTATGTACTAATAATATGGATTTTAAAGAATATTTATTCCGATTCCTATTTCGAATGTAAGACTGCGAGTTCAGTATGCATGGACTTAGAAGTAGAGACACCAATACCCGAGTGGCGGCAGGTGGCAGCCACACCACTGGCATAGGTCGCATCCGGCCAATCATCGGTTTGAGGGACTCAAAAAAATGATTGCTGAAACTGAAACAAGAAGAAATATTACCAACGATCCCTTCCTGATGACAAACATTCGCATTTTAAAACGGACACGAATGGAACGTAAGGACTCTAATGGAACCATACCGACTGCCTGAATTTGAAGGTGAGATGGTCAAACTCAGGATGGCGATAGCTGGAATTAATGAGATGAGATGGAGTGGAAATGGAGCAACCACAACATCAAACGGCAATCTGGTACTACATGGTGGAAACAATGAAGGAGGCAGACACGGGATAGGAATCTTTGTGTCCAAAAGTCACAAACAGACACTCTTGTCCTGGCAACCCGTATCTAACAGATTGATTACTGCCAGATTCAAATGGAGTGCTAGGCATATCTCCATGGTGCCATGCTACGCCTCGACAGAAGACGCCCGCGACGAAGACAAAGACGAATTAGAATTCGTAGACGCCGCCCTCACATCTACACTGAATGGGATCAAGAGATCACCATACTCATGGGTGAGTCTCCAACGGCGACAGACTGGTGGACCTAAGTCAAACCTTTCAGCTGGCCATAGGCGGAACTGTATTTTCCCATAAGGAAGTCCACAAATTCACAGGGACATCTCCGAATGGGCATGCCCGAAACCAAATAGATCACATCTGCATAAGCAAGACATGGAAGTGATCATTGACGGATGTAGGAAACAAGAGAGGAGCATCAATAGGCAGTGACCACGAGTTGGTAATTGGAGAGCTGGCAATCAAGCTGATGAAAAACTTTTCCAGTGCCAACAGAAACATGTGCAGATGATAACCTCCTTAGCGAATGAAGATGCACAAATCCAAAGATGGCGGCAACACTTCATGGAGATAAGCTGTAATGAACCAGGAAGCAGAAATCATGAAGATTACAGAGACGTCGCACCCACCAACAACATTTGGATACCACCCACACCCCCGAAGAAGCTGTGGAGTGCCGCATACCACTGTACCTCCTATTTATAGACTTCAAGGAGGCCTTCGCATTGGCGAGGAATCGAGTGCCAGTCAACATTGTATCGATAGTAAAAGCGATATTCGATGATGCTTGGGCTTGGCGGTACTGCATCTTTCCAAGCACGCACCGGTGTCAGGCAAGGATGCTCCCGATCACCACTACTATTCAATATAGTAGTTGACGAGGTTATGAGAGATGTGTGCTGGTCCAGTCGTGGGATTATGTGGAGTCTCACCCGTCATTTGGAAGACCTGGATTACGCGTACGACATTTCTCTCATCACTCATATACTAGGTGATATTCAAGCCAAAGTGAATGATCTCGAGATCCTTGTCTGCAAACAATTTGCGGGAGCTCTATCGACTTTGTCGATAGTTTCTCACGCAAGTGGCGTTGGATCGGCCATGCTCTTCGGAAAAATTCGGAAAAAAAACAGCATTGTCAGGATGTCTTTGAAATGGAACCCCAAAGGAAGCAGACGAGTGGGAAGGCCAAAGGCAACCCGTCCTTACACAACATCAGCTGGGACACAGTAAAGCAAACTACGCCAAATAGAGTCGGTTGGAAAGTTCTTGTTGAAGCCCTAAGCTCCCTGGAGGAGTACTAAATGGAAAAAATTGCGTATACGCAGTGTGGCCGCTTATAGAAGATAGAGTTAAGCGTGGCCAGATTGGCTTAAAAGTTGAGAGAAATTAATGCCGATGGAAATTTTCTTTAAAAAAACTGATCTCTGAGAATTCGAAAATTTTGAATAATTCCCAATTTAAAACGATTTTTTTTAGATACATATAAGTTTTTCAGTTTTTAAGTCGTGCTACTCACCTTGCCCTGGGACGAGGATATTGTTGAGGCCGACGGAGTTCCCGATGATTGTGCGCTTAATGTGGATCGGTTGCTGTTTGCTTGCATTGCGCGGCGCGAAGCGTCTTCTCCGGACGTCGTCGCTGACGTTGACGCTGACGCAGGCGCTGACGTTGTCGCAGGCGTTGGCGTTTTGTGCGTTTAAAAAAAACTGGTTCTAATGAACTATTTGTGCGCTTTTGTTAACAGTTTTTGAGCAGTTTATCAATTGCAGTTCATCAAATGTGGAACTGTAATTGTTTTTTTGACCGTGACTGTGTTTGGCTTATGGTTAATATTAATAATGGGTTCTTGGCATTTTTGTGCATTTTGGTGTTTATTCTCTAAGAACTATTTTCGAACTAGATATAGATTTTGTTTTTTAATTAATATTAATATTAATAAGTTACTGTTTATTGTTAATCGTATGGTTTTCTATATATATATAATCCTTTAATTGTAGTTTAGAATCGTTATTTGGTGTTTTAGTTGCTGAATGAACATTTGCTGTAAGAAAAAGATAAATGTTTAAATTTAGTATAAATATATATTTCAAAATATTTTTAATATTTTTGTATTTTACAGTCCCTTGCCATATTATTAGATTCATGTTTCAAATATACTTTGGAACTACTTTGAGAACTTAGCTGTTCACTCAAATGAACAAATGGTTCACGAAACTAGAAGCCTTTTAATACTTACTTACTTGGTATAAGTAAGAAAATCTTAATTTTTGAGCACGTATCTAATAATATGGCAAGCGACTGTAAACTAGGGGGCTCTGCAACCTGTTCGATAGCATGACAGCTACTATTCCAAGAGCTATCTCGATTTAATTAATATAGAATTTCAAAATTTCTTTTATTTTTAAACAACTTTAAACTGCTTAGTAATAGTTGGAGTGGCCGCAGAATAGCTTGATCAGGCGCCTCTAATTCGGCATTGTTGTTCAAAATACTGCCTTTTTAAGGAATGTCGAGCTCAAATAAACATAATGAGCTTGTTACCAAAAATAACATTTTTCAGATATATGTTGTCCCTTGAGATAAAAGAAAGATAGTATTAGCTAGATACTTTTTATTCCCCCGAAAAGGGTTCCTCCCAAAGAAGTGGGGCACTGCGACCATAAGATCCTTTGTACCATACCCATAAATTAAAGCAAAGGACTTTCCGCTTTCCGCATGAATAGCAGTTGGTCTTTTGTTGGTATTGACCTAAGATGGAAGGGACTAATCCGTTCCCTTTCCATGTGACAGACTCTGTCCCATACCAGCGCTGGGCAGTCACAGAGAATATGTCGTTTGGTTTCATCTTCTTCTAGACAGAGACTGCACTCTGAAGAGTCCGATAGGCCAATTTTTGGTAGATGGTATCTAACAATGGGGTGGCCAGATAGGCATACTACCAGGAGTTTTAAGTCCGCTCAGGCAAGACCTTTTGTCTAGATCGTATCCAGAGGCTTGACAAGAACTTTTGCTTGACGCCAGCCCGTTAAGGAGAAGCAGTATCTCCTATGTTCTCCTACAGCCCATTTGCTTAGCATGGTCTCGATTGTGGACCAACCAATACCACAGAACGGCGCAGGAGATGTAGTCAGGTTGGAGGCACCCTGTCGTGCTAGATCGTCAGCGATCCATCCACTCGTGAGTATCCACCTAACATAGCATGACTTTGTTCCGGGCGGACAGGGTTTGGAGGTAGTTATGGCATTCTTTAACCATCCTGCCCTAATAGCAGCTTGGCTATCTGAATAAGTGCAGATGTTTGCTCCCCTAGTTCCCTTGAAAAGGATACTAAGGACGCAGATCTCTATGACATGAATCTCTGGTTGAAAGACGCTGGTCCAGATGGTCATTGCGGTAGAGATGCTGGTGTTAGGTCTAACGACTCCAACACCTGTACCCCGCTCAATTTTGGACCCATCCGTGAACCATTGTTGCCACCGGAGGTTTCCACAGGGGCTGCCATCAGCCCAAGTCTCCCGACTTGGAAGAAGAGATCTAAATTTCTTATTATGAAATAATTACGTGATCATAAGATCTGATCTAGAGCAGATCGATACGTCAGAAAGGGAATATATAAGTGCGGCATGACAAGTGTAACTTGCTAAGAGTCCAGAAGTGATTTGGATACGTAGTAGACTCTGCATGGCTAACTTTTGGATGAAAATGTGCAGTGGTGTGAGTCCAAGGACTGACTCCAGGTACCCGCATCTCTCCGAGAGAGATATGCATACTAGCCTTTGCAGCTTGCTGCATTTCATAATGGCTACATTTGCTGCATCTTGGGACACCACACAAGGGCTGCAATTTGACGATAGGCTGTACAACCATACGGTATATCCATTCTATAAAATGAGGGCTGAAGCCCCTTGTGCTGCCAAAGAATTTTCTACAAGCCCACATGGCTCGAGTAGCTTTGGAGCGCACTAGTTCTAAGTGGGAGTTCCAGTTGAGTCGTTTGTCTAGGACCACACATAGACACTCCATCTCAAAGCTATTGCATAATTAGGCTTCTGGTTGGAGCAAAGGGTCTTCATAGGAAGGTTGTTGTGACGTCACCCGACTAGAACCATTTCAAAGAGTTAAGCTTATTTCGTAGCGAGCGCAGAGCTGCCCAATAGTATAACTAAACTAAGCATCTTAAACGAAAAGTTTTTAAATAGGCCCCATGTTCCACCTTGGAACTCTAGAAAAACATATTCACACACTCATTTTTTGTGATTTCCCAAAACGATTGTTAGGATCATCAACAAAAAAAGGTTCTTGAAATATTGTTTACCGTTTGTTGGAGGGCCTACTGCATCTTCCAACAGGAGCATTATTTGTTTCATAGAGCAATGGATGATGGAGATTCTTATGATAGCGAAATTCTTATGATAGCCAACTTAACTTTGAAAGTTTTGGGTTAAAGTCCGATAGCTTAGTAGTTTAAACTGGATATTGAAAATGTTTAATGAATTTCCAAATGAGCCCAGAGGAATACGCGCTAATTATTAAAAATATTTTTTTATTGCTTTTCCAATAAATGTATAATATAAGGTGCTCTTGTCCCTGTAGGACTTATAAGAACTTATATATAATTCTTCTACTCGTTTCGTTCATTTTTGCATAATTTTATTAAAATAAGACCACTATTTTATATGATTCGCATACAAAAATTGAACCTGTGACGTCACTTAAACATGATTCGAGCAAATTATTTTGCTGTTATATGTTAAGTCCTTCCTTTACGTACGTTTTATTGGAATAAATATATTTATTGAAAGACGCATCAAGTCTCTGATGAATTCTAGTGAAACCATCTACCTATAATATAAGAAATAAAAGTCTCAGATATAAAGTTTAGCCTGCGCCTGGGGATCTGCAATGTTATTTTTTTTCTTATTATTATTATTTTTTGAAACCCTATGCCATGATGCCGATGAAGATGCCACCAGCACTTTGATCAAGAGCAGAGTCAAGTGGCACATTTGTCACGTCAGCCTGCAGGGTATGCAAGTCTCTTGTCCTCCTGTACTAAGCGCCTCATATAATATTTTTTCTTTGAATTTTAATTCAATTTCAACTAAACGCGAATGTAAAATGTTTGTATAAAAAGCAAAGGCAACAGGGCGGTGCGGTGGGGGGACAAGTGAAGTGAACAGGGAAAGTTGTCACGGCAAAGACGCGCTTCAAGCTCAACGCTCATCCAGAAAATAAAGCAAAAACGAAGAAAGTTAGAAAGATAGAATAAAGAGAAAAAAAAAACAGCAGCAGCACAAAAATCAAAAGAAAACGCTGCTGCTTATGCCGACGCTAGCAGCGACGCTGGCGTTGACGCTTCTGCGCAGCAACTGAGGCGCAAACAGTTGACTCTCAATGAGCAAAGCTAATGGCCAAAAATAGGGCTAGGTCATTTACAAAACCAACTAAGGGAGTGGAGCGGGGGGGGGGGGGCGACAAACAGAAGAAGCAGCAGCAGCAGCAAAGGCTACAAGGACACACACACAAACGCAGTCAAACAAACAGACACACACACGCACCACACTCAAAAAGCAAGTGATGGCTAGAGAAGAGCCTGCAGGAGAGGCTGTCAAAGGGTGTCACACACACACATGCTTACAGACGTTTTTTAGAGATGGAACCGTGAAAACGATATACAAAGTTGGATGACAATTCGTGAAAAAATTTTAAAAGAAAAACAAAGACATTTTTTTTATGCTAAAAGTATCTAACTGGATAAGGTGTTGGAATCAGCGATCTTTGAAAACATCTATGAAAAAAATTGATTCCCAGAATATCAGGTTTCAAACTTAACGCGTTACGGCTTAATTTAAAAAAAAAAATAGTGTTTTTATGGGAATATTTGAATATTAATATTTTTGGACCAATATATAATAATATAAAATATAATAATATAAAATAATATAAAACTGTAGTCAGGCCAGTAATATGCTACGGATCTGAATCTTGGACGCTGAGTGAAAAAAACAAATCCAAGCTAATGGTATTTGAAAGGAAAATTCTAAGCAAAATTTTTGGCGCTTTTAATGACAATGGAGAGTGGCGAATTAGATGGAACGACGAACTAGATCAGCTTATTAGAGTAGAAAACATTGTACGTTTCATTAAAGCACAAAGACTAAGGTGGTTAGGCCACGTGTCACGAATGGAACCTTCTAGAGCCCAAAAGAAAATCTTAGATGCAAAATCATACAACACCAGAGCAAGAGGCAGGCCAAGATCGCGATGGATGGAAGAACTAAAGGAGGATATGGATAAGATTAAGATAAAAAACTGGAAACAATCAGCAAATAATCGTGCAACATGGAGGCATTATGCTCAGCAGGCCAAAGCTCACAAAGAGCTGTAGCGCCAAACGATGATGATGATGATCTTCACAAACAAATGAAACAGAACAAATTTTGTTCAAAAATCGATTTTTTGGAAGATCGGCTATATAGGAGCTATATGATATAGCTAACTGATTTTACTCAAATTTGATAGAATGCTTGGATAATCTAAAAAACTTCTAAATGCCAAATCTGGTTACGATATCTTTATTGAAAAATGAAATATAGCGAATTTTGCATAAAAAAAGTTATTTTGGCAAATCGGTCCTATGGGAGCTATATATATAGTCAATCGATTTTGTTCAAACTTGATACAGGGCTTGGTCTCTTTAAAAAACTTTTGAATGCCAAGATTGGTTACGATATCTTCATAAACAAACGAATTATTGATCAAAAACTTTTATTTTCGAGGTCGTCTGAAACACCCCTATGGGAGCTATATAATTTAACCCCGATATCAAAAAAAAAAAAAAATTGTCTCCTATAGAAGAATATGGGATCTAATGCGAAAGTTTGGTGACTATAGCTCTTACAATCTCTGAGATCTAGGATATTAGTAAATCGACTTCTCTAGTCACCCTGATCATATTTTAGGTAATTTTGGGGTGTCTCCGATGACTCCTTCTATACGTTACATACATACATACATAAAACATTTTCTTAATTTATAAAAAAATTTTTGATTTTGGGATACATTCGATTTTTTTTTTCCATAAGAATATGTGAAAGATTCGACTTTGTGAAAGATTTGTTGCCGAAAAAGTTTTTATTATTGTTAAAGATCAATAATTTCTACAAAAAGTACTTAAGTTTTTGAAGCTTAAAATATCTATAATTACAAATTTTTACTCGTCTACTAAAAATAATTAACTAAAATCTTCATCTACTAAAAATTTTGTAAATACTTTCTCAAACTATATTCGAAAGTTTTTCAGAGATGGACTCGTGAAAACGATATACAAAGTTGTATAAAAGTTCGTGACAAAATTTAAAACAAAAAGAAATAAATATTTTTTGTGATAGCGGATCCAGATGGATAAGTCATTTTGGGACATTCAAGCTTGATCAAAAATTTGCCGGAACCAGTCAACCGATTTGATGCCTATTTTTTTTTTCTAAAATCGGATGTAGCAATTAAAAAAAAAAATGTAACATCAAATCGGGTGACTGAGAACGCCACAAGCTGATGATTCCGGAAAAATTTTTTATCAATGTTGTATACAAAAGTTAAACAATAAGATCGAAGTTTAAGTAGAATACATCGATGTTTCGATACATCGAAGTTCTTTGTGGCGGGTATTTTTATAGAATACTTAAATTAATTCAGAGTGGGCCATCTGTTGGTTTGGTTATATAAGTATTTTCAAATAATAAAATTGAATTCAAAAGCAAGCCAAGGGATAACTATATTTTTATAAAATACATTTCAAAATTAATTATATTTCATGGAAAAATAAGCAAAGAAATAATAAATAACAATCCAAAAGGTTGTATGTACAAAATAAATCCCTTATGGAATCCCCAATAAATTCCCTTTTTATAAAGATAAATTTGTACAAATAAAGAATAAAGGAAATATCCGAAGATTTCGACAGCACAAAAAGGTGGAAATGGGACGATATGGAGCAAAATTAATTCGTTTTCCGGATCGAAATTGAACCACTATTTCATATAGCTATAGGGGACCAACCTTTAAAAGTTATGTAGGGTTCAGTGAACCGCCGAACTTACCATTAGTGGTGCTCTACGCTCCACCGCAAACGAAGCACTAGATGCTATACTAAACCTTCTACCACTGAACAAGGTGGGGAAATAACAAGCCATTCTATGAGAGAGGCGAAAAAATGGAATGACCAAGATTTTGGTCATACCAAGATGCTTAAGGGGAACCCATTTATTTGCGAAAGCACAGACTACTGCATACCGCAGGAACATTTCACAATCAAATACAGAGCCTATATTCCAAGCAGGGAGGAGTGGAATACAGGAGTACCAGGCCCAGCCAGCTGGACGGTTCCAAGCTGGACGACCATGTAGGCGCAGGTGTCTATATTAAGGATTTCAACGCAAGAATTGCTTTCAATTCACATCATATGGGTTCCAGGGCATAGAGACTTCGAGGGCAACTGTATTGCATATGAACTGGCTAGACAAGGAACTACCAGCATTCTCCTTCAAGACAAGGAGGGCCTGGGTATACCCATGGCCAGCTGGAAACTGCGAATACCAAATTTTTTCGTGGAATCGGACGCACACGTGTAGGATCTCACAGCAAACCTGGCCTACATACTACAGTAAAAGAACTAAAGAACTTTGCTGTCTGAATAGAGCCCTGTGCTCATCTGTTATCCGTGCTAACACGCGACACTGGCTGGTGAGTAACACCGCATTCAGGTTGAATGCACCCTAGACCTTAGATCCACTATCACTTAATCACCCTGTTCTGAATGCCTAGGCACTCAAGTGTCCCTGGTAACGAAGTGGGGGATGAGTGTGCCAGGAATAGGTTATTACAACCCTTCGGTTACGGATTTAGGAAGACCCTAAATTGAATTGCAAATAAGAGAGAGGGTCAGAGCTCAGGCGGACAGAGAATGGGACTGTGTGGACGGTTGTCGCATCTCCCGAGCACTCTGGCCATGGTACAATCCAAAGCGAACATCTGAACTCCTGCCTTGTCACAAAAACAGGATAAGGTTGATGTTTGGAGTGGCTGAGAGGCTGTAGACAAAATGCATCCAACAGCTGCTATGTGACTGTTCGGCGCATCTAAGAAGACGAACCGAGTTTCTGAGTAAGCCAGTCTTTGAAGACCTGGGCAATGTAGCTATAGCAGGCTTACTTTGGTCGAATCCTTAAAATGTTGCTGCAATAGTAGAGACTTGGGAGACTAGAAATGCCAACAGTTTCCTTCTTTGAATCCATTCCTTAATAAGGCTTGACAATGGACCACATGGTCTCCTAGTAATATCAGTTTTTAGATTGATCTAACCTACCTTAAAAAAAGTGTTTATGACATGGGTTTCAAAGATCCAGGCTTTGGAACTATCAGCCGTGCGCGCAAAACTAAAAATTTAAACCGAAAAATTTTATTCGGTTTCGGTTTTGCGTGACCTCGGATAAGAGGCGTGCCTTGCGTTGGCGTGAAATCTTTTTGTTTGATACAAAGTAGCTGTCAGCTTTTGAACCGTTTTTCCAGCAAGAACCCAAAGTACCTTTTTTCTTGCATTTTTTATCTCAGCTCTCTGAACAGAGTCCAAAATGCCTCTTAAGGTTTATTCAGGCTGTCGGATGGCTTTCTCAACACTTAAAGTGGACCTCTCAAGTGGGGAAGAGTGATGAAATAGCTCACTATAGTCTTGGGAACGTCAGTCCCAACTGCCACCCTAACCTAACCTAATTACATATTAAAGCCAAAGCTAGTTTTATAAACATTCACAATAGCCAAATTTTTCCCCCAAAAAGCATCCCCCTTTTTTTGAGCAGTGTAATCGCACACACCAATACAATTGAATTTATTGAAATACTCTCGCTGACGCTTCAGGTGGTATATATACTCGTTATGTATAGCCAAGCAGCCTAATGTAAATAAATTACCCGCAGCCTGTTACCATCTCTAACGCATACATAGATACAACAAATAAGTTTCTTTAGTTCTATAGTGGAGGATGGCTGACTGGCTGGCTGGCTGACTGGCTGGCTGACTGACTGACTGGTTGGTAAGCTGGCACACCCATTGCCAAGGCATTGCTAGCTGACTCGACTCGGCACGGCTCAGTGTGAAAAATGCTAAGCAGCCAAGCCAAGAGCTGCTTCTCTTTTAGACAACAACAACAAACAGCCCAACGACGACAATTTGCGCCACTGCCAAACCAAGCCAAGTTAAGCCAAAAGGCAGCAGCAGCAGCAGAAGAGACGCAAAGCGAACGGAGCGAGGGTGAGATGAAAAGCCAGAGCCAAAGAAAGAAGAAGCAAAAGCAGCAGCAGAAGAAGAAGCAGCGCAGCAGCAGCAGCATAGCGTACATTTTGCGGTGCAGACATAACCTCAACTTCTTAAGCGCTGCCTACCACGCTGCTGCTGCGCTGCTGCGGCGCTGCTGGCGTCGCATCGTTGCCATTTTAGAGGCCAGGCAACAAGCTTTGTATAAAATTACATGTATTTATATGCATACAGTATATTGAAAAAGTCTTTGCACACAGCACCACTGCATACAAAATAAATTTTAATATATTAAAATTCTATCAAATAATGCTCGGAAAAAAACAAAAGAAAAGTGCGCATAAGCGTAACCTTTAAAATTTAGACTCTTTTGGATCGGGTCTATTAAATTCCAACACATCAAAATGATTGGTTTTAATGTTACGCAAAATTTTTATTATTTTTTTATATATATATATTTAATAATGGAAATAATCAAATATCGTAAATTTTTATGAATTTCAGTTTTCTTTATTTTATGCACATTTTAAAAGCTTTCAAAAAGCAGCCCCAGAAAGAAAATTTCAGGGATTTTCTTCAAAAAGAATCTAAGTGGATAAAGACATAAAAACAACTCCTCTTCGTTGATATAAATTTCCTACTGCGAATGCTACTAACTAGATAATTGTATTATAAAAAAATGGCGTACGTAAAGTCGGGCGCGGACGACTTTAGGATACCCTGTACCAATAGCTTGCAATAAAATCAGGTTTCTTCACAAAAAACCAAAAACAGAAAAATTTTTAAGCAAAAATATTTTTTTGACCGATCGTTCCTATGGGAGCTATATAATATCGTCAACTGATTTCAATAAAATTTGACACAGTTCTTAAATACCTTAAAAAACATCTGAATGCCGAATTTGGTTCAAATATCTTTACAAACAAACGAATCACATCGGATTTTGTATAAAAAACGTGTTTTTGGACCGATCGGTCCTATGGGAGCTATATGATCTAGTCAAACGATTTGGATAAAATTTAGTACAGTGCTTAGGAACTATAAAATACTCACGAATGTCAAATTTGGTCCCAATATCTTAACAAACAAACGAAACACAACAAATTTTGTTAAAAAATCGATTTTTTGGAAGATAGGACCTATGGGAGCTATATGATATAGTCAACCGATTTTGTTCAAATTTGGCACATTGCTTAAGTGGTCTAAAAAATTTCCAAACGCCAAATCTGGTTAGGATATGTTTATTAAAAAACGAAATATAGCGAATTTTTCTTTAAAAAGTTATTTTGGCCGATCGGTCCTATGGGAGCTATATGATATAGTCAACCGATTTCGATCAAATTTGGTACAGTGATTGGGCACTATAAACTTTCGAATACCAAATTTCGTTACGATATCTTCATAAACAAACGAATTATTCATCTAAAACGCTTTTTTTTTGTCGAGGTCGTCTCAAACACCCCCATGGGAGCTATATAATTTATCCCCGATATCAAAAAAATAAAATAAACTTGCCTCCTATGGAATAATATGGGATCTAATGTGAAAGTTTGGTAACTCTAGCTCTTACCATCTCTGAGATCTAGGCGTTCACACGGACGGACAGACGGACGGACGGACAGACGGACAGACGGACATGGGTATATCGACTTCTCTATTCACCCTGATCATATTTTAGGTAACTTTGGGGTGTCTCCGACGACTCCTTCTATATGTTACATACATTTTCGGCTTGCACAAACTTAATGTACCCTTGGTACCATACGGTACAGGGTATAAAAATCTAAAATTTTTTAGTAATCTTTTTGAAAATTTGTACGAAAATTTAACTAAAATTTAGTCATAATTAATAGAATATTTTCTAAATTACATATGCGAAGAAAAAAATGTTTTTATGATGTAGCTAATCTTTAATTAGTTAAAAAACAAATAACAAGCATATTAGATAATTATAACGAAAATTTTGTAATATTCTATTAAAATTAAAAAATGTTTAGGAAAAAACGTATTTTTTGATTAAAAGCTTAAAAAATTTGTTGTAACAATCAATAGAATACTTTCTAAGTATAGTAAATAGGAAGCTATTTATTTTTTAATGTTGTAGATAAATTATAAATAGCTAATAAAATTGTCAAAAACATTAAATAATAATAGTGATTATTTTTTTATCTTCTTCTTAAAAATTTTTATGAAAAATCTTTTTTTTTTTTTAATTTGAATAAATTTTTATAATAATTAATAAAATAATTTCTATATTTCATATACGAATAAATCTTTTTTTATAGTTAAAAAAAAGTTTAGTTCTAGCACTTAAAATTTTTTTACAATAACACTTTTTTATTGTTTTTTAGAACAATTGTATAAAATAAAATATAATAATAAAAATAAATAAAAAATAATAAAATATAGCCTGAAGGCCTTGTTGCACTGGCTTCATACTTTATATTTTAAAATTAAATTCTAATTTATAAATAAATAAAAAAAAATAAAATTAATTTATTAATTTATATCAAAATTTTATTGATTTATATATAAATGTATTATTATCATCAAATGAAATTAAAATTGGCATCGCACTTAATCTTAATTTAAATTTTAAAAATTAAAGATAAAAAAGCTTACAAAAAATTTTAAGTATAATTTTAATTTTTATTTAAAGAAACGGGGGACAGGTTTTTCAAGAGATTTGTATTCTTCTTACATCTGTTTATTTGAAGCTTCCATATTGTTTTTAGATGTTTTAAAAAAATAGAGCGTTCATTCAGGATTTCTTTTTCCATCTATATCTTATCGATAGATTATAAATTCCCCTCATATTAGAAACTTCCACCAAAAATCGAATTTTTTTTCTTTATTCGGCCTGGATTACAGAAATTACAAATAATTTTAAATGATCTTTCAGAGTTTCTAACAATCCTAATATTTTTTGAAAATGGATTCTTTTAGATTTGATTTTTTTTTTATTTTATTTATAGATTACAAATTCTCTTCATTATAGAAACTTCCACCAAAAATTAAATTTTTTTCAATATTACAGAAATTATAAATTATTTTAAATGGTCCTTCAGAGTTTCTAGTAATCCAAATGCCTTCTGTTAACTTGTTCTTTTAGCTATCAAATTTTCTTTTTATTTAATCGATAGATTGTAGGAATTACCTTCATAATAAAAGGACTCAAAAAAAAGGTTCTCTTTTATAGATAGATTGTAGTATAGTAGTAGAGGATAGTATTTCTCTCCATAAAAGAAGCGCAGGAAATAAATGTTCTTTTTTTAACCTTAGCGAGACACTGTATGGCGTAACGCTACTCAAAAATTTGTTATTAATAACTTTCGTTTGAAATTATTTAAAACTATCAAAATATAAAATTTGGCTTCAATATTAATAATTTCAATAAATAATTTTATTTATTTTTTTTTGAAAATATGATTATGATGAAATATTATAAAAAGCAGATGTTCTTAGATATATTCAAATCTGGCCCAATTATGAATATTTAGCTTTTATAAACTTACTGGGGAGGAAAGCTTGGAAAGCTCCCCAATTTAAATATTACAAATAGTAGAACATATTTATACCCTCTAACGTATGGTACAAAGGGTATATTAAGTTTGTGCAAGCGGAAAAAAGTGTAATATACAGAAGGAGAGTTCGGAGACCCTCCAAAGTTACCTTAAGATTGAACAGGGTGACTAGAGAGGTCGATATAAGCATGTTCAGATCTCAAAGATTGTAAGAGCTAGAGCCACCAAACTTTCGCATTAGATTCCTTATTTTTCCTTAGGAGACAAGTTTATTTTACTTTTTTGATATCGGGGTTATATTATGTAGCTAACACAGGGGTGTTTTAGGCGACCTCCAAAAAAACCATAAAGTTTTAGATCGATAATTCGTTTGTTTTTAAAAATATCGTAATCAACTCTGGCATTTAGAAGTTTTCTAGACTTCCCAAGCACTTGATCAAATTTTATCAAAATCGGTTGACTAATTATATAGCTCCCATTATGACAAATCGGCCAAAAAATCGATTTTTGAACAAAATTCGGTACGATTTGTTTTCTATGAATATATCTTAATTAAATTTGGCACTCGGAAGTTTTTCAGATTCCCCAAACACTGTACCAATTTTATCAAAATCGCTGAACTATATTATATATATTAAATAGCTCCCATAGGACGAATCAGCCAAAAAAAAAACGATTTTTGTACAAAATTCGGTATAATACGTTTGTTTATGAAGATATCGTAACTAAATTAAGCTCTCGTTAGTTTTTTAAATATCCCAAGACTGTACCAATTTTATCAAAATCGCTTGACTATATTATATAGCTCCCATAGGACGAATTAGCCAAAAAATCGATTTTTGTACAAAATTCGGTATAATACGTTTGTTTATGAAGATATCGTAACTAAATTAAGCACTCGTTAGTTTTTTAATTATCCCAAGCACTGTACCAAATTATGTCAAAATCGGTTTAATATCGTCAACCGATATCTCCCATAAGGCCAATTGGTCCAAAAATCGATTTTTGTACAAAACTCGGTATATTTGATTTGTTTTTTGTCAAAATCGGTTCACTATATCATATAGCTGCCGTAGCACGAATCGATAAATAAAAGTTTTTAGCGCGTAACTCGGTTGTTTATAAATTTTTTGGAAATTTGGTATTCAAAAGTCTTTTAGAGTTGCCCATCACTATGCCGAATTTGAGTAAAATCATCGACTAAAACATTTAGCTCATTCGATATCGTATCGAATCGTAATCATATTTGGCATAGAAATATTTTGTGGCATTCATAAGCCGTACATAAATCGTATTTGATTACAGGGTATCCCAAAGTCGTTCGCTTGCGATTTTAACGCACGCCATCTTTTTATTAGACATTTAATTTTTCGTGGCAAAGCTTTTCTGCGGAAACGTTTCATCAGCAAAGTCATAAATCCCCAGAAGCTTTCATTCACAATATTTCTTGGAAATTTTTAACTATTCCGAGACTTTTTTAATTCAGTGTATTTATAGTATGCATGTGTGCGTATGTTAGCTGTTGAAAATTTACACAAACACACACACGCAAAACAACAACAACAACAACTGAGCTGAAATATAACAGCATTCTAGGTAAAATAGTGTCAAGGGAAACAGTGCACAAAAAAAAAATAGATTAGATAATCCTTGCAATTTCCATGGGTATTAATCGCACTGTTGGTCCATTTAGTAAGTGTTGAACAAATGCTACGAGTTTCCCCCTGGCTCCCACATCATTGGAAAATGATGGAAGTTTTTTATTACATAGTGGAGACGATGTTGAACGATAGTTTTTAGTTGCAAGCTGCTTTAATCTTTTTCAAGCGAATTATAAGCTAATATAATGGGTGTTATTTTTGGGGTAACACAGGAAAGAAATATATTTTTAATATCAATGAAACGGACTTTATTAGATAGAATATTTGATGACATTAATGTTTAAATATGATTTCTGTACATAAACTACTTCGAATGCAAGTGGTTGCGGACTGGTGCAAAAAGTAACAACTTTAAGCCTTTGCTTTTCAGCAACACAAGAGCAGTTGAACATTTTCTTACAAAACTCTGCCAAAACGAATCTGAATTTTTATTCTAATGCATTTCGAGCGCACATAAAGGGTGTTTTTTTTTTTGAGTAACACCAGCTTAAATCAGAATAAGAAGTACATTTTTAATATCAATGAAACGGGTTTTATGCGATAGAACTTTGTATGACATGGTTAAATATGATTTCGGCTAAGACGCAATCTTGGAACCACAATTTTAAACTGCTTAAAGACTTAGACTGTAAAATGGAATTTTATTTGTCCCAGCTTATAATACACAACGTGTTAACGTCATGCTAAGCCTATATAGGAAAATTTTTCCAAGTATTTTAAGTTAATTTTTAACCAATTCTTTGTCATTATTTTTTATTTCATAAAACGTTTTTTAATTTTTTCGGTTTAAAACAATTTGTATTGGAAAATCCAAAAGTAATGTTTAAGTAGGACGCTACTCGTTTTGTGTTTATTCAAAAGTAGAGTTTGGAAAGTCTAGTTCATTTTAATAAACAAGTTCAATCGTTCTTTTTTTTTAGTGAATGAAGTCGTGCTTTTCCTTTAATTGTATTTATTTATAAGATAAAAAAAAATATGTAATACAAATTATTTGTAAGAAAAACGCACCAAAACAGAAGAAAAGTAACGACAAATAAGAACGATTGAAAAAGACCTAATTCAGTTCGTTCTTTTAGGTGAATAGTTTTTTTTTTAATCGTTCGTTCATGAGCGACCCAACACTATTTTATAGATTAAATTATAATAAAACAGAGAGATATATTTTTAATATCAATAAAATGGGCTTTATTCCATAGAAATTTTATGACATTAATTTAATATATTGATAACTAGTGAGCCAGGCAGACGTCGTCCTGCTCAAACTTTTTGAATACTCTTAAAGTGAATAAAATCGTTAAATTCTCTAGTTAGCTTATTTAGACAATCATAAGATTTTTGGATTAGTTAACTTTCATGACTCTCTAAAAAGCCGTATGGACGAACTTAAGTATTCTTCATACACAAAATGCGTATATCTCACGAACCAATATACACAATCACATCGCATTAGGCTTAAAACTTCCGTATTGACAACTTCTAACACACGCAAAAATTATATTTGAAATTATTCAACGCGTTAATGAGAACTCCCGTAACACGTGAAACATTAACATTAGTTAATCTAAAAATTTTAACAATTAGCAAACGTTGTTCTGTTGTAAATCTGTTCCTAATGAAATTTGATATTTGTCAAGCCAAACTTAAAAAAAACTAACTAATCAGCTGTTTAATGGGTTGCCAACTTAAAGTTGTGAACCTCTAAAAAAAGCATACTGTACTATGTATGAATATCGAAGAATTATTTCAGTTTAAATGAAGTTTTTATTGAAGCAATTTCACTGATTCGATTTGGTTTTACTTACAACAAAGTTGTGAATCTCTAAAAAACACACGCTGTATGGTCTTGGATACGTTATTGGAATTCGCGGTTTTATTTTGATATGGCATGCCAAGAACAGTTCTAGGCATATTGATTTATGGACCGAATTTGTTCAAGAATTAGGCAGCGGTTCATTTGGGGTTATCTGATATTTAGTGATGAGATTAGCTCTAAAATCAGACAAATGTTTGGAAGCCGTGCAGACTCCAGGAGCACCTTCACGTTTAGCCAAATTTTCATCAATCTTTAAAACTAAGCAACACTGTTAGGCAGCCATCAGGATGCTCTCATCCTTGTATACCTTGTTAAACATGCCGACGGTCTTCAGGTGGGAACAGGTTTTCCGACCACATTAGATATATAATTTTATGACATTAATGTTTAAATATGATTTCCAAGATCGCTTCGAATGTTTATTTTCAGATATTCAATTGTTTCTCGATTATCGATTATCGAAAACATATTTGTAAGCGTTGTTCAGGTGTAAATCTCTGTCCCTAATGAAATCTCAAACCAAACTCAACAAAAAGCAACTATCAGCTGTTAAATGGCTTGTTAAAGCTGTGAGCCTCTAAAAAAAGCACGCTATATATATATACTAGTAAGATTCGCTTGATTGATTACCTTGCACACAACTGTCCAACTAAAAAAAAGATGATTGTATTAAAAAAGTGATAGTTGGTGGTTTGTTGTAATTGAATTGATTAGTCGTTGACTATCGGAATTACGTATATTTCCGGAGAAATGCTTTGCGGTTTTCAGGCTATGTCTGATGAATGCCAGACGAATTGGTTACAAAAATTCTTCGCTAACCTCAATAGGTTAAAGGTATGCAAATAATTTCTGTTTGTGTGTATAAATATTTCAAGTTTGAATTGTCTAGCTTTTTTTTTTAAATTCACCAATTGAGGAACTTTCATGCGAACAAACTGGAGAACATGTTTATATTAATATATTTAGAGTTAACTTTAGATACATTTACACTGACTTTATTAAGAGCTGTCTTGCCTTAAGTTGCAAGGTGTACAGCTGTGCTAACAAATTGTAAGGGAAATATGAGATAATATCTCACCAAAACTGACTAAAAGACTATCTAAGAGAAGTAAAAGAAAAGCAGAAGGTTCTGGCCGTCAGCCAGTTGGTGTAACAAGGGGAATCACGTGTAACCCTAGACTTGAGTACGCGCCGTAATTGTGACACACTTCTGGAAGTGCGACTATACTCTCCACGTGAGGGCGGCTGGAAGCAGGCCCATGGTTAGGTCATGTCTCTGCCATGGGTGCTGACGAATGGTAGTTCGGGCGAGAGAAGAAACTCTATAAAATTACCCCAATTCCAAGGTGGAACAGCAAAGGCCGAGGGATGAATGGCTGAGGGGGTCTCAGTCATCACTTTGCGAACTCTGGATACCTGCCGACCTCCAGTTTTAATAAATGGCTTCCCGTGGTAGCCCCATGGTTAGGTCATGTCTCTGCCATGGGTGCTGACGAATGGTAGTTCGGGCGAGAGAAGAAACTCTATAAAATTACCCCAATTCCAAGGTGGAACAGCAAAGGCCGAGGGATGAATGGCTGAGGGGGTCTCAGTCATCACTTTGCGAACTCTGGATACCTGCCGACCTCCAGTTTTAATAAATGGCTTCCCGCGGTAGCCGGGCTATGCCGCGGGTGACTCATGAATCTTAATAAAACTAACAAAAACAACAAAAACCAAAAACCTGAGAACGTAACTCGCCAAAATACGATAGGGATTAACATCCCGAAAAATGCAGCTCAAAGCGCGGTGATGAAGGAACCAGAAGGTGTCCTTCCCATCCCGGATTGTGCCGACAAGGGCAAGACGGCAAACCCACCGTCTTCCCTAGATTCTGAGGGAAGGCAGTCCAACCCATCCTCGGTCGAAAAAATGGAACAAAAATGTTTCGCTTCTTCGTCCAAGGTAGGGCTGGCTGCCAACTCTTCAGAGCCGGCTACTCCTAAGATGCCACCACCAACAAAACCGTCTTACCAAGACAAGCGACGGGCAGGAGAAATTCTCGAAAAGAATCTTACCAATCCGGAGGTCATACCGGAGGGTAAGAAATTGATAGATTGGGCCAGAAGTATCCTGCCGGGTTTCCAGCCAGCAGCCCCAGGCAAACCTAAAGCCCAGGTCAAAAGGCAGAGATCCGCAGAAGAAGCTGCGCCTCCGCCAAAAAGAACGCGACCGCAGCACCTCAACCACTCCTTTGCCGAGGCTACGAGGAATAAGATCCTCCTTGGTGTCCTAGACAAGGGCAACAAGGAGGTTTTGTACCTCGGAACTGCAAGATCGCTTCTTGGACGAATAGGAGAGAAGCGGAGGACCCCCTCCACTCTGCAATGACGCCGGATGGCATCTAGGCACAATAAAGACAATTGCGTGCGAAGACATCCGCTCGGCAGTGGCATACAAGAAGGCAATAGCAGCTCTTGGAGAAGTCTATCCAGGAGCTAAGCTAGTGGCGGTGGACTGGTCGGAGGTCCCCATTAGACCGAGCGCCAGAGTATGGGTCTCAGCCAAGCCGGAGGATCCAGACAAGATCCTCAAGCTGTTTCAGGTGTGTAACCCACACCTGAAAACCGATGACTGGCGTATTGCCAAAGTAGAGGACACGACAGGCCCAACGAGACAAGTTCTGCTGACTATAAAAAAAGAATCAGCAGAAGCCTTAAAGAAAGCCGATGGCATTGTGCGGTACGGCTACAAAAAGGCTGTCGTTAAGACTTCTTCAGATTAATCTTCACCACTCCACAGCAGCGTCAGCTGCTCTACTACTTCGCGTAAGCCAAGGCGAGTATTAAAAGGGACATATAAAAATCCTTATGGGAATTTAGTACATTCACCGAACACCATTATTCACAATTGCAAACAGTGTGACCATATTTAATGAAATTAGTCTATTTTGTTGAGCTCATATACAAAAACTTTGAG
Organism: Chymomyza amoena; assembly: GCA_037043745.1. Lineage (NCBI taxonomy): Eukaryota > Metazoa > Arthropoda > Insecta > Diptera > Drosophilidae > Chymomyza > Chymomyza amoena. Next base: position 80,249 of record JBAMAX010004112.1, on the reverse strand, counting down.
CCCGTATTGGGGGTTAAGGACCGAACGAAATTCATAAAATTTAGCCTGCACAGCGACTCTGCGCATTTATGGTTAAAATATACTGTCTCTAGCTCTATAAGATCTTCGAAATCACCTTTTGGTAAAAATACGCTCAAAAAAAGTCAAAATATGATTAAATGGCTTATCGGTATTAATCGATATTAGCTGTTTTCGGAAAGAAAATTGTTTTTTTAATGAAAACAATGTAGGAGCGTGACATTGGCCTTGCTTGCAAAATTTGTTGGAAAATTGGAAAAGTCTCGGTTGAGTAAAGGATAATAAAATAATTTTATCATTCATGAAGGTTTATTTAAGTTGGAAAAAAACATATTTTTAAGTCGAAAAAACAAAGAATTTAGGCTCAGTAATTTTTAGTTTAGAAAATGAAGTGTATCCAAAAATAGTGTGTTCTGCAGGAGCTCGGTATAAGAAGAATATTAATATATATCTTTAAAACAAAAGATTTTTCAAAGAGAAAGAAAATGGTTTAAGGTATCCTGTGGCAAAACATTTTTATTATATTATTGTTAATTAAAATAAACTATAACTTCGAAATAATACGGTCTAGAAATTAACATTTTAGAATTTGTAGAATTTCATTCGATTTCGAAAGACTAAAAAAGCTATTTGATTGAAATTTTAAATAAAAACTATTTTTTTAAGTAAATTTAAAGATATGTAGTAGTAGTATTTTTTTGACGACTTTGCATTCCGACGGCAACTGTATGGAATCATCGATGTATCGAAGCTAAAAACTATCGAAAACATCGATGTTGGCCAATATTGATGTTTCTCCAGTGGCCATGGCAGTTGTTGAAAAGCTCTCAGGATCATTTTCGAAGTATTTTGCTGCAGGATTTTTGAATATTCTGACGTTTTTTCCAACTTTAAGGTTATGTAGAGGGTGCAAACCAAACCAACAGATGGCCCATTCTGAATTAATTTAAAGATTTTATAAAAATAGCCGCCACATGAACATCGATGTATTGAAGTTAATAAATATCGAAAGCATCGATGTTTCTTCAGCTATACCCTGTACTACTAAAGTAGGATACTCATTAGCAATTATGATTCTTTGGATCATTGTAAGCAATTTTGACCAAGAAACTATGATTCTAAACGTAAAATACCCTTTACTTTTTCTCTTGAAAAAAAATTTTCTTCATATTCCGACTAAGAAGTTTTCAATTGGAATTAATTTTTTATTTGGTGGAATTCTATATTTATACCTATAAGTTCCGTAAATTTTAACCGATTGTGATGAAACTCGAAAGTTACGTCAAAGAGTCTATTTAAAGTATATGGGCTTAAGTTTCAAGTTGATATGTTGAGGGCTGTGTGAGAAAGCACGGAATATCAATTGCGATGGGTGGGGGGTCCGCATCGAATAAATTTGGATGTAGATTTGTTTATTAGAGGCACATGAATCAGCTTACCAAAAATTGTGATTCGAGGTCACTTGAAACCATAATTAGGTAGTGTCAAATATTGACGCAGTTTACGGGCAAGAGGAGGTAAAATTGGTATATTTTCGACTATAACTTTTGGTGTATTTGTTCGATTTGTGACACAAAGATGCGTGGAACCATAACTCATCACTCTGTGTAGCCAAAAACCGCGGAAATGTACTGCAGGGGATCGGGGAAAGTTATTGACATGATTCAACAAACTTAATTTTCTCAGGAAATATGTGCGTTAGGCGATAAGGTTTGGTGTCTGTAGCTCTTTTTGTCTCCGAGATCCGGACGGATGGACGAACAGACGGACGTGGTTCAATCGCTACCCGAGGTTATGATAAGCATTTTGGTATAAAGAACTTGGGGTCTGCCACGCCTCCTTTTGCACAAATTTATTATTCCTTTGTACCTATAGGAACAGCGTAAAAAAATATCGAAAATATGTTAGCATACACAATAGCGCCCTCTAGCGGCGCTTCAAATTAAAAATAGATATCAAATATTGATTCCTCGACCCCAAAAAAAAAAATCCACATACGCATTCGGCTAAAAGAATATTAACGGCTTTTGGCCTTGTAAATGGAAGGTTGAATTTTTTGAAAAAAACTATTTTAAAAAGTAGTCGACTTTTCATTTTAGAACTATAATTTCTTTGGCAAAGTTGCTTAAAATACCCAAAGTTTATATTCATTTTATTTTTCTCTTTATACATTTTATATATTTATATTTAGCTCATATTTAACTCTTTGAAATTTGGTACAATTGCCATGGATCAATTTATTTATTTTTAAATGTATGTACTTTATACGTAAATGCTTCGATAAGTACTTCAGCTACTAAAGGGAAATGAAAATTTATGAAAACTCTATTTTTGAATCTCCAGATTCTAAAATATTTCATTGCGATTATCTGCGATATGTTTTGGAATCAATCGAAAGAATTATTTAGAGCATTTGGTAGCTTTAAAATTATTTCTGCAACGAACCAAAAAATCGTAATCTGGCAAAGATTATGATTAATTTACAAGTAAAAATCAACTTAAAATGTCAAATCAGTTTGCAAACGCAAATGGCTTAATTATGGAAGTAAATTTCGAATAATACAGAGACAATTTTTTGAAATAATATCCAACATTGTTTAAGCAAATATCTTTACAAAATAAAAACCATACAGAAAAATAGTTTCAAAGTCTCTTCAACTCTGTAATAATCTTATCTGTAATATCTATTTAATTTCAATAATAAACTTTTATTCTTACAAAAAATGGCGCCGTTTTGAGATCAAGTTCTTCGGATTAAAAAAAAATTGATTTAATCGGTTAACCGGACTAAAACGGTAGGCACAAAATGCACCTAAATTTATTTCCATAATTTAAAATAACGCAAAAAAATTCGATACTTGATAAAAGAAAGAAATTAAACACTATTTTGATTCAAATTCAAACTTAATAAAAGAAAAAATAAAAATTAAGTTACCATTTTAATTTTAAAAGCTAAAAAACACGCAAAAGCGCCCTCTGGCGGCTCTCAACATTATAACTAAACCATTTTTCTGCGTCTACAAATTGATCCGCCATAATAAAAATCGACGCTCAATAAACAAGAATCGATGCCCAGCTCTACTTCGGACTTTAGTACTTTTTACAGAAAAAGTAGAGATTTGTCTAAAAGAACTAACAAAATGTTCTCGTTTCTCGGTTATCTTATCTTTTAACTTTCAATTTAATATGACCACAAATTTTTACAAAAAAAAAGACTATCTAAGAGACTTCTCTTAGAAAAGAAGAAAGTACTCTTCGAATTATATTATATTATTATATTATATATTGTTAACAGCCATTCTCAGCCTAGGAGCAACTAGGGGAAATTATTATTTAAAAAAAAAAAAAAATTGTACCCTATTTGACGCCTTAGAGGGGCATAGGGGATCTCTATTAATAACCGACGGCCAATTTTATTTTATACCAAAGTATTAAAGGCTTGAAGAACTAACAGAATTATATCGTTTTTCGGATATCTTATCTTTTCATTTTCAGCTAAATATGACCACAAATTTTTACAAAAAAAAAAAAAAGACTATCTAAGAGAAGTAAAAGAAAAGAAGAAAGTTCTCTTCGAATAATATTATATTTCACTAGTCGACTAATTTCACACTTTCTTTTTTCTCCAGAGATGAGACTTATCTTTTATCATAAAAAAACAAGGTTATAAAGAAATTGCATCTACATATCATGACCAATAACTTAAAATAGCTAACTTTTTAGGGGTCAAAGACTTTTTCTGAAAAAATAGGGATATTCGTAGAAAAAGTCACCAAAATGTTGTGTTTTTTGGCCTTTCGGGTTCACATTTTTGGCTGTAGTTTTTTCTTTAGGCTACCGATTTTTATGATTGGGAACATTATGGGAAGATATTCTAATCTGCTTTTAAGGAAAATAAAAGTTTTGAAAAAATTTGAGTTGGTACAGGTTTTATGACATCATATGTGAAATCGTTTTTTGAAAATGGTCCTTTTACACTAAAATAGTCCTAGAAAAAAAACAAGCTATAACAGGATAATAAAAAATACGGATTTTGAATGCTGAAATATTGCCCTAACATAAAATTTAAGTCTCATCTCTGGAGATTTTTCATCGTCGACTAGTGTTATTATTATTATATTATATATCGTTAACAGCCATGCTCAGCCTAGGAGCGACTAGGGGAAATTATTATTTTATAAAAAAAAAAAATACTACCCTTTTTGCCGCCTCAGAGGGGCATAGGGGATCTCTATTAATAACCGACGGCCAGTTTTATTTGATACCAAAGTACAAAAGACCTACTGCTATTAAAAACGGAAAAACGAGTCTTTTGCTTTAACTTAAGGGTATGATACAAAAGACCTTTTGGTCGCAGTGCCCCACATATCTGTGCGGAACCCTTTTATTGAAAAAAAAAGGTATTTTTATATATTGGATTTACGTAATTTCACCTTAAACTTTTTTTTTGGATACATCGTTAGTTCATAAACAGTTAAAGGGTTTTTTTCACTCTACGTGACTTCAAAACTCGAAAGAATCATCTTTCTGAATACGTAAGCCTTACAAAAACCCGTTTTTGGATTTATAAACGACTTTTATAGCTCGAAAAAGTTATTTTTCTTTATCTCTATCCAGTAATAGTTTCACTTCAAAAAATTCATACAGCAGTTAAGTATTTTTAAATTCTAGCTAAAACCAATAGCCATAAATAACCAATTCCCAAAAATTAATAAAATATTCCTTAATTGAAAAAAATGGCGGACGTAAAGTCGGGCGCGGACGACTTTAGGATACCCTGTACCACTAGCTTGTAATAAAGTCCGATTTCTTCACAAAAAACCAAAAACAGAAGAATTTTTAAGCAAAAATTTTTTTTTGACCGATCGTTCCTATGGGAGCTATATGATATAGTCAACCGATTTCAATAAAATTTGACACGGTGCTTAAATACCTTAAAAAAGATATGAACGCCAAAGTTATTTCAAATATCTTTACAAACAAACAAAACACATCGAATTTTGTATAAAAAACGTGTTTTTGGACCGATTGGTCCTATGGGAGCTATATGATCTAGTCAAACGATTTGGATTAAATTTGGTACAGTGCTTAGGAACTATGAAATACTCACGAATGTCAAATTTGGTCCCAATATCTTAACAAACAAACGAAACACAGCAAATTTTGTTAAAAAATCGATTTTTTGGAAGATCGGACCTATGGGAGCTATATGATATAGTCAACCGATTTTGTTCAAATTTGGCACAATGCTTAATTGGTCTAAAAAATTTCCAAACGCCAAATCTGGTTAGGATATCTTTATTAAAAAACGAAATATAGCCAATTTTTCTTTAAAAAAGTTATTTTGGCCGATCGGTCCTATGGGAGCTATATGATATAGTCAACCGATTTTGATCAAATTTGGTACAGTGATTGGGAACTATAAAAAACTTTCGATTGCCAAATTTCGTTACGATATCTTCATAAACAAACGAATTATTCATCTAAAACGCTTTTTTTTTTCGAGGTCGTCTCAAACACCCCCATGGGAGCTATATAATTTATCCCCGATATCAAAAAAATAAAATAAACTTGCCTCCTATGGAATAATATGGGATCTAATGTGAAAGTTTGGTAACTCTAGCTCTTACCATCTCTGAGATCTAGGCGTTCACACGGACGGACGGACGGACAGACGGACAGACGGACGGACAGACGGACAGACGGACAGACGGACAGACGGACATGGGTATATCGACTTCTCTATTCACCCTGATCATATTTTAGGTAACTTTGGGGTGTCTCCGACGTCTCCTTCTATATGTTACATACATTTTCGGCTTGCACAAACTTAATATACCCTTGGACCATACGGTACAGGGTATAAAAATACTACCCTATTTGACGCCTTAGAGGGGCTTAGGATGTCTCTATTAATAACCGACGGCCAATTTTATTTTATACCAAAGTATTAAAAGGATTATTTTACAATTTAGAGCATAAAACATGGAACAGACAGCTGCAAGAGTTATTCTGGTCTGCCACGCCTACTTAACAAATCTATAATACCCTTGACCCTATTGTGCTACTACAGTGTATATCATGGACTTCATGGACTAGAGCCAGCCAATATATCCTTGCCTAGCCGAAATTCGAGAGGAGCGACGCTGACAGCGGCACATGTTTCCTTTATGAGTTTTATTGCTGTCTTTTGTATATAGATGTATATGTATAGATACATATGTACAAAGTATATACACGCCGCTGTCTGTATGTCTGTATGTGTACTATATGGGCGTGTGTACAATTTTTTAAAAAATATCAAGTAAAAAATATTTTATATTACAATTTTTGTGGCTTCCAGTAGAGTTGGCTTAAATTGTTTTGTTGTTTTCCATTTCGTTTCGTTTCGTTTGGTTTTTGTTTTTTTGTTTTTTTTTTTGTTGGTGTTTTTTTTAAACTTGTGCGTTTCGTTTTCGATTGGATGGTAACTTAAACTAGCGTTTAATTTAATTTAATTTAACTTTATTTTTTATTTAAGACTATTTTACACTGTGCGCTTTTTTTTCGTTTATTACCAAAAAAAACAAAAAAAATACAAATACACGCTTACGCACACACACACACACACGCACACGCACGCATCAACACACGCGAGACACAAACACAGAAAAAAAAATCGAAATATTTAGCAGAAAGCAGCAAAAAAAACCGCTACAGGATGTGACGCTGTGACGCGGTGTAAGACGACGCAAGGGCGGCGGGCGGCAAATTTTTCAAAAAACTTTCTTCTAAATGTTCGCTCTATTTTTTCTTCTTCCGATTCGTCGTAGCCGTAACCATCTTAAAGTTAGCCTTTAGACGTTCCCAAAAAAAAAAACCGAAAAAATCACACACAATTATTATAAAAACGGCTGACGAATTTTAATATTGAAAGTTTTTTTTTGCGCACGCCCGCGTTGCGCCCCGTAAAAGTATGCTACAGTTTGTGTTGAAATCTTGCGCGTAACTGAATCGAATCCTGCTGCGAAATGTTCAAACAGCAGCCATAGCCGTGCGCCGCAGCTGTCAAAGCGAACGGACGGACGCTGCTTCTGCGTTTGCCACCAACAGCCAGCAGCCAGCAGCAGCAGAGCCATGGACCGTGGACCAGCAGCAGTCAAGGCAGCGCTGCCTCAGCAGCGACTCTACAAACTCTACAAAAGCAGCAAGTACTCGTATAGAGAGCAGCAGAGACAGCAACCAACCAACCACCCAACCCCACCCAACCAGCTCCACTGCTGCATGCACAGGGCGTGCAGCAAATGAGCGTAACTCTACACGGCGAGAAAGAGAGCGAGCGAGCGGCGCTGTCGGCCCCATAAACTCTATTTGGATGCTGTGTAGACTTTCTCTATGTAAGCAACTAGCGCAGCAGCCCCTGTTGGAAAAAAACGAAGCGTTTGGCTGGAAGGCGGCACAAATTTTTATTAATTGAGCATTAACTTATTAAATTTACATTTTAAAATTAAATGCACATTAAAACTAAAAATATTATTATGGAAAATAAAAATAAATTTAAGCTAAAGTTTAAACATTTGCTTTATTTTTACAATATATGTTTTGCTTACAGCTAGCCATTAAAAATAACAGAGTTAGATGCAAAATCGTTTTAGCTGAGACTGGAATATTTATTTAAGTATTAAAACTTTAGATGAAGCCAAGGAAAGAAAGTTCAAAAAGCTTTTCAGCTGAGACTGGAATATTTTTTTAAGTTAAGAATTAAAATTTTAGGATTACTGTGGATGTGAAGTCAAGGAAAGAAAGTTCAAAAAGCTTTTCAGCTGAGATTGAAATATTTTTTTAGCTTAAGAAATAAAATTTTAGATGAAGTCCAGAAAAGAAAGTTCAAAAAGCTTTGCAGCTGACTCTGGAATATTTTTTTAAGTTAAGAATTAAAATTTTTAGTATACTGTCGATGTGAAGTCCAGGAAAGAAAGTTCAAAAATCCTTTTAGCTGAGACTGGAATATTTTTTTAAGTTAAGAATTAAAAATTTAGCTGAACTGTCGATGTGAAGTCAAGAAAAGAAAGTTCAAAAAGCTTTTCAGCTGAGACTGGAATATTTTTTAAGTTAAGAATTAAAATTTAGATAAAGTCAAGGAAAGTAAGTTCAAAAACCTTTACAGCTGAGACTGGAATATTTTTTTAGATTAAGAATTTAATTTGTAGGTGTATTATCGTTATGTAGTCAAAGAAAGTAAATTCAAAATACTTTTTTTTAATAAATTCACAGAAAAATTTATTTACTTAAAGAAATTGTAAACAAACAATAAAAATGTTAAAAAAAATCAAAGAAATTCAAAAAACTTTTTTTTAATAAATTTACAGCAAAAAATTTATTTATAAAAATTGTAAATAAAAAATAAGAACGTTAAAAAAAATTTTTTTTATTTATTTTATTATTTTATTATTTTATTATTTTATTATTTTATTATTTTATTATTTTATTATTTTATTATTTTATTATTTTATTATTTTATTATTTTATTATTTTATTATTTTATTATTTTATTATTTTATTATTTTATTATTTTATTATTTTATTATTTTATTATTTTATTATTTTATTATTTTATTATTTTATTATTTTATTATTTTATTATTTTATTATTTTATTATTTTATTATTTTATTATTTTATTATTTATTATTTTATTATTTTATTATTTTATTATTTTATTATTTTATTATTTTATTATTTTATTATTTTATTATTTTATTATTTTATTATTTTATTATTTTATTATTTTATTATTTTATTATTTTATTATTTTATTATTTTATTATTTTATTATTTTATTATTTTATTATTTTATTATTTTATTATTTTATTATTTTATTATTTTATTATTTTATTATTTTATTATTTTATTATTTTATTATTTTATTATTTTATTATTTTATTATTTTATTATTTTATTATTTTATTATTTTATTATTTTATTATTGTATTATTTTATTATTTTATTATTTTATTATTTTATTATTTTATTATTTTATTATTTTATTATTTTATTATTTTATTATTTTATTATTTTATTATTTTATTATTTTATTATTTTATTATTTTATTATTTTATTATTTTATTATTTTATTATTTTATTATTTTATTATTTTATTATTTTATTATTTTATTATTTTATTATTTTATTATTTTATTATTTTATTATTTTATTATTTTATTATTTTATTATTTTATTATTTTATTATTTTATTATTTTATTATTTTATTATTTTATTATTTTATTTTATTATTTTACTATTTTATTATTTATTTTATTTTATTATTTGTTTTTTTCCCATTTTTTTCTAGCGTTATTATTTTTATTTTTTCTTATTATTATTTTTTTTTATTATAAATATTTTTTTTTTTGTGGTTATTAAAAATAAAATTAAATTAAAATAAATTGTAAAAACAATAGTAGGTTTTAATGAAAGCTTGCTTTAATATTTATATATATTTTATTATTATTATTATTTAATAAATACACAAGTATTTTTCATTTTTTTTATGCTTATTAAATAAATTATTATTAAATAAAATTAAAGTAAAAAAATTGTAGACACAATAATAGGTTTCAATGGAAGCTTGCTATTATATTTATTTATTTTTATTTTTTTTTATATATTTTTTATTTTTTATTATTATTAATAATAAGATAATGGAAACTGCCACCAGCGATTTTTAAAAACTAATGGTGCAGTTCGATGCTCAAAATTTCACTTTTTAAACTTAACGCATTAATTTAAAAAAAATATATATATTTTTCGTTTTTTTTTTTAGTTGTAACTAAACTACTGCGTACATTTTGAACGGATTTTTTTTAATCCTAGTTAGCAACAGGACTGTTAAAAAAATATATTTTATTTTTTTAACCAACACATTTTCTTAAAAAATATATGAAATTTTCTTAATTTTTTTTAAGTAGGTTTCTTGAACATTTTTTATACGTTCTTTACATGGTCTGAATTTGAATCAAATTGTGAAACAATGTGAAAAAAATAATAAAAAAATATTTCTTAATGTTTTTATTTTTTAAATGTATGAAATAAAATTTTTTTTTTAGTTAAAAGGTGGCAAAAATAATAGTAAATTTTAATAATATTTATGGGAAGGCATATTTCTTGATTTAATCATGAAAAAAAAATTGATTCATTTTGTAGGTAAATATAAAATTTTTAGCATAAAAAATATAAAATTTTAAGCACACAATTGCTCACAAAAAATAAAAAAAATAAAAATTACCTATCAACCATGTTAAATGTTAAAAATGTTTCTTAATATAATTTATATTATTTTTAACTTATTTAAAAATTTAATTTTTAAAATAAAGCGAAAAGCCTAAAATTAAAAAAATTGCACTCAGTTTTTAATTTAAAAATATAAATTAATAATATATGTTAGTTTTTTTATGATTACACAATTTCTTTTATATTTAACTATGTTAAAAATTTTTAAATTAAAAAATTAATTTATTTATGCTCAGTTTTTAATTTAAAAATATATAATATTATAATATATAAAAAATAATAGCATATGATAGTTTTCTATGATTATACAATTTATGTTATATTTAACTTCTTTAATAAGTTTTAAATTAATTTTAAATTAAAAAAGTAATTTTAATATTTAAATTTTTTAACAGCAACCGTAATTTATAATTAGTTGAATAAAATATTATAATAAAACAAAATACTTATTTGATTTTTTTCATAAGAATTAAAAAATAGCTCTTAGTTTTAATTAAAAAACATATTATTTATTAAATAAATAAATATCTGAAATTAAAAATATATAAAAAAAAAAGTTCCTTATTAATTATTGCATAATCGGTAATTTAAAAATTGAGAAAATAATCGAATTATTGGCCAAGTTTTATTTGTTATTTGGAAATTTTAGTTTAAAAAATAAAAAATAAATAAATATCTTAAATTAAAAAAATATAAATAAAAGTCTTTTATTAGTTATTGCATAATCTTTATTTTAAAAATTGCAAAAATAATCGAAATATTTTCCAAGTTTTATTTAGATTTTGTTTTTATTAAAAATAAAAAATACAAGTTAAATAAATAAATATCTTGTATAAAAAAATATAAATAAAAGTTTCTTATTAGTTATTACATAATCTTTATTTTAAAAATTGAGAAAATAATCGAACTTGCCCAATAAGTTTAATTTGTTTTAAAAATAAAAATACAAAAAAACAAATAAATACAAAAAAATAAATAAATAAATAAATAAATAATAAATACAAATAATAAAATAAAAAGTAAATATAATAAAAATTAAACATAAATATATTAAATTATAAAAAAATATAAATAATAGTTCCCAATTCATTAATTAATTATTTAAAAATTAAAAAAAAAAATTGTCGAATTATTGGCCAAGTTTTATTTTAATAGGAAATAAGAGTTTATTTGAAATTTTTCTTAAAAAATAAATAATATAATATATGGCGTAATTTGTATTTTAAAAATTAAGTTGAATATCTTAAATCATAAACATATAAATACAAATTTTTTATTGCCTAATTTATATATTAAAAATTGCGAAAAAAAAAACTAACTATTTGACAAGTTTTATTTTAATAGAAAATAAGAGTTAATTTAAAATTTTGCCTAAAAAATAAAAAATACAAGTCATAACTTGTAAAATGAATATCATAAAAATTTATTTTAAAAGATATTTATTTTTTAATTTAGAAAATGTTTTTTTTTCGAATATTCGTTAAAATCAACGCCTGCCAGCTAGTCAAAAAAAAAAAGCGCTGCCAGCTTGCTGAACTTGCTGACACTTAGTGCTGTAGCAAACAGCTTTTTGCCGCGCGCTTATTACACATGCCACTTCGATAGCAACTTATCGATAGAATACGAACATCTCCAATTATAAAATAAACATAAAACAAGCGTACATAAATTAATGGACGCATCAATAAGAATAAAAAAAATTTATTTATGCATTTATTTAAATGCGCTACGCTGGCAATTAAATAAAAGCAACAATAATTTAACGTTTAAGTATAACATATTTTCAACGATGTGGCAACGTCAAATACAAACATCTGGACAGATTTCCACCACCACCACCACCAATCATCACCACCACCACTACTGATTGCCAAATTTATGTACGACTATTGAAATTGTTATTCCGCGACATTTGTTTGCGTTATAAAAAGCAAACAGTTGTGAGAAATCAATAACATATATAACAAATTAAATAACGATATATAATTTAAGCAAGTGCCTGCCACGCATAGAGCACGTAACGTTTAACGTAAACGTAAAACGACTACGACGAACACGATAATCCCGAAGAATACGACAATGATATGTGCGTGCGTGTGCCTGTAACGATGCCTGTGTGTGTGTTTTGTATCGTGTTGTCTGATTATTTCTATTGTATTTAGTGTAGTGTAGAGTGCGTGCGTGCGTTCGTGCGTGCTTCTGTGGTTTATGTACGACGATCGTGTGCGGTGCGGTGAGGCGGCAGCAGTAGTAGCACCACCAATACCAACATCACAGTGGTCAAAAGGAGAGAAAACTTAATAGCCAACACCAGCAGCAACAACATACGCATAACTAAGGTAAGCATTATAGCCAAAAACATAATTACATACATATGCGCATACGCACACGCACACACATGCATTTATGTACATTTGTATTTGTGGGGCCGCCAGCCAGCCAGCCATTTGTTATTGTTATTGTGCTTAAACTTGCTTCATTTATTGCAGCAGCAGCAACGGCAGCAGCAGCGCTCACGTTTAATTTGGATACTGTACGGCTAAAGCAACGTGGAGCGCCCAAAGTCTGCGTACATGTCGCAGCTTTGGCCACTTTTGATGCACTTTTGATGCTGCCGCGCATACTCCACCTCAAAGCACGCCAAAAAAACAACAACTAGCAAAGCCAAGCATAAATTGCAGCAGCAGCTCTGGCCATGCTCTCGATTAGCGAGGAGCAGCACGTTGACTCCAGCCAAAACAATGTTAATGCTCAAAAGGCCGCCGCCGCTGCCGCCAATGCCGTTGCAGAGCTCAGCAATACGGTGACAACGCTCGCCTGTGATGCTGAGGATGCGCAGCCAACGGATGGCAGTCTTTGGACAGCACTTTATGATTACGATGCACAGGGCGAGGATGAGCTGACGCTGCGTCGTGGACAAATTGTTGTTGTGCTATCCACAGACAGCGAAATCTCTGGCGATGTGGGCTGGTGGACGGGCAAAATTGGCGATAAGGCAAGTACCAGTTACAGCTTAACTAACGTGTCTTAACTGTTCGCTGTTCTCTTTACCTCAGGTGGGCGTGTTTCCGCGCAACTTTGTCACCGATGTGGATCCGCTACAACTAAATGTGCCCTCGGCCATTGGCAATATACAACCGCTGGAAATCGAGTATGTGGAGCTAGATATTAAGGAGGTCATAGGCTCAGGCGGCTTTTGTAAAGTACATCGCGGCTTTTACGCTGGCGAAGAGGTGGCCATTAAGATTGCGCATCAAACTGGTGAGGATGATATGCAGCGCATGCGTGAAAATGTTTTACAAGAAGCCAAGCTCTTCTGGGCGCTTAAACATGTGAATATTGCTGCTTTACGTGGCGTTTGTCTTAAGACAAAGCTCTGCCTAGTCATGGAATATGCGCGTGGTGGCAGTTTGAATCGCATCTTGGCTGGCAAAATACCGCCCGATGTGCTGGTCAATTGGGCTATACAGATAGCACGCGGCATGAATTATTTGCACAATGAGGCGCCCATGTCTATTATACATCGTGATCTCAAATCCTCCAATGTGCTTATTTACGAGGCCATCGAGGATAACCAGCTGCAACAAAAGACACTGAAAATTACAGATTTTGGTCTAGCGCGAGAGATGTATAATACGCAGCGTATGAGCGCCGCGGGCACATATGCCTGGATGCCACCCGAAGTGATAAGCCGCAGCATGTACTCCAAGTAAGTAAAGGATTAAAATGCGTCGTATATGTTATATATTAATGTTTTGGCCTGTTTTTTGGAACAGATCCTCTGATGTTTGGAGCTATGGCGTGCTTTTATGGGAGCTAATAACGGGTGAGACGCCCTATAAAGGTTTCGATCCGCTGTCTGTAGCCTATGGAGTGGCAGTAAACACCTTAACGCTGCCTATACCAAAAACCTGTCCCGAACCCTGGGGTTCGCTTATGAAGAGTAAGTTTTCATTGGGTACGCCCGATATATATAAAAGTAAATGCTATAATTGTTGCTTTTGTTTTAAGGCTGTTGGGATATAGATCCACATAAGCGGCCAGGCTTTAAGGAGATACTTAAACAGCTGGAGAGCATTGCACGCTCCAAGTTTACGCTCACACCTCAGGAATCCTTTCATTATATGCAGGAATGCTGGAAAAAGGAAATAGCCGAGGTGCTGCATGACTTGCGCGAAAAAGAAAAGGTAAGCCATATATATGGCTATAGCCAGCCCGCTCTCGCTCAGGCCTTTTCTGAATTCCGAAGAACCGATCCGATCGATAGATTATGGCTTAATATCCATATCGGAATTAGGACTAGGCCTGTAGTATATAACTCTAGTGCAGCTTGTAGGCGCTTATTAGCTAGTTATAATTTGATCTTTGTCATTTCTTAAACTAGATTAATTAAGTTGCTTTAGTTAGTTGCTCTCGCTCTCTCTTTCTCTTTAGCTCTTTCTTACCTAAATGTTGTGCAAACAAAATTTTACTAATTTGGTTTATTTTCTCTCCAAAACGATAATATAAAAACTATAATGTATCAATTTTCATACATACCAAAAAAATACATACATACAAAAAAAGCGTTTCCAAACCATCGAAGAGGTAAGATCTCCAAGATGCTTCACAATTATTCTGCCCAATGTTATCTTACAATTTGTTATCTTTAGTTCAAAATTTTAGATGTTTTTTTGTTTCTCCTTTCAAACATGCACTACCTTATATACTTGTACTATAAGTAGTTTTATTTTTTTTTTTTGTAATCTTGTTTTACTATATTTTATGATCTATTAAACTTTTTATTCCCGGTTTAGGAACTGCGCAATAGAGAAGAGCAGCTGCGTCGCGTGCAAAATCAACAGCAGGAAAAGGCAAATTATCTCATGAACTTTGAGGAAATATTGCGCCAACGTGAAATCGAACTAATTGGACGTGAGCTGGTCATGATGCAAAAGCCAGTGCCATCAAAGCGTAAGCCCAAAAAGGGCAAGAAGGTGCGCACAAAAGTTGCCTTTGTAGGACCTTAAATAACTTCTTACAACTCTTCTTTTTTTTCAGTACAAACCAATACAGATTTCATTGCCTACGGGTTTTCGGCATACAATAACAGCTGTACGAGATAAAGTGGAACCTCCAGGATCGCCATCCTTTTCCGGACTGCGTATTGTGGCACGTGAGTTAAGCCAGACTTATTTTTTAAAACTTTATTAAGCGTTTTGAGATGTAAATTTGTATTTGAGAGAAGTTTGGAAATTGTAAACCCTAAACAGTAACAGGCTCCAAGTTGGTGACAGAAGTTGTAATTCGGCATAGGGCTAATGACGGAGAGGATGCATGCCGCCGCATTACAACTTTTGTCGTAGCTGTGGAATGCAGGAGGGGATGGATAGAAAGCGTAGCACAGGAACCAACCCAACTTCTGGGAAAACCCTTCGTCAAAGATTTGAACAGTTTGGGAAATCTGCCCAAAGCGGATCTGGCCACATTTATTGAAACCTCAAAATGGTTAAGCATATAGAAAGTTTTCGTAGCTGTGGAATTCAGGAGGGGATGGATAGAAAGCGTAGCACAGGAACCAACCCAACTTCTGGGAAAACCCTTCGTCAAAGATTTGAACAGTCTGGCAAATCTGCCCAAAGCGGATCTGACCTCAAAATAGTTCAGGAGGGAATAGAAAGCGTAGCACAGGAAGCAACGCAACTTCTGGGAAAACCCTTCTTCAAAGATTTTTGAACAGTCGTGGCAAATCTGCCCAAAGCGGATCTGGCCACATTCATTGAAACCTCAAAATGGTTCAGCATATAGAAAGTTTTCGTAGCTGTGGACTTCAGGAGGGAATAGAAAGAGTAGTACAAGAAACGCACCCAACTTCTGGGAAAACCCTTCTTCAAAGATTTTTGAACAGTCTGGCAAATCTGCCCAAAGCGGATCTGGCCACATTCAATGGCTCAGCAAATAGAAAGTTTTAATAGATTAGCAACGCCGGCTTTGCTCTCAACCTACCTAGCCCTACCTATAAAGCAACTACGCAGCATTACCTATACCCTTTTGCCTAGGAGCTTCAAATTAATGATGGATACAGAGTATAGTATTGCCATATCAGGGAGTTGTAACCAGCCAACTTGTTTCTATTTCACAACAGGTTTACACACTTAAGGAATACTTTCTAACAATGTCTACAAAAAAGGTCATCAACAATTTGAGACCTTGGCAGACATTAAAACTTTAAAAGGACTTTGCGTGAAAAGTGGGCGAAAAAATCGTGATAATTCAATGCCAAAACGAATTAACGAAGTTTTAAACAATAAAGGAAGGCATTTTTTTCCCCCGAAAAGGGTTCCTCAGAAAGAGGTCAGAGAGGGCACTTCGACCAAGAGGTCTTTTATACCATACCCATAAATTAAAGCAAAAGACTCCGCATTCCGCTTGAATAACAGTAGGTCTTTTGCTGATATTGACGTAAGATTGGAAGGGACTAATCCGTTCCTTTCCCATGTGACAGGCTCTATCCCACACCAGCGCTGGGCAGTCACAGAGAATATGTCTGTTTCATTGCCTTCTAGACAGAGTCTGCACTCTGAAGAGTCCGTTAGGCCAATTTTCTGTATCTGTATGGTATCTAACAGTGTGGTGGCCAGAGAGGTATGCTACCAGGAGTTTTAAGTCCGTTCTGCCAAGGCCTTTTGTCTTGATCGTATCAAGAGGTTTGACAAGCGATTTGTTTGACGAAGTCCTGGAAGGGAGAAACAGTATCTCCTATGTTCTCCAGCAGCCCATTTGATTATCATGGTTTTGATTGTAGAGCAACTAATACTACAAAACGGTGCAGGAGATGTAGTCAGGGTGATGACACCCTGTCGTGCTAGATCGTCAGCGATCGTTTTACCAGCCACTCCTGAGTGTCCAACTACCCAACATAGCACGACTTTGTTCCGGGCGGACAGCGTTTGGAGGTAGTTATGGCCGTCTTTAACCATTCTGGAGGAGATAGCAGCTTGGCTATCAGAATAAATGCAGATGTTGGCTCCCCTAGTTCCCTTGAGAAGGATACTAAGGGCGCAGATCTCGTATGCCATGAATCTTCGCTTGAAAGACGCTGGGCCAGATGCCCATTGCGATAGAGATTGTGGTGTTGGGTCCAACGATTCCAACACCTGCTCAGTTTTGGACACATCCGGGAACCATTGTTGCCAACGGAGGTTTTCACAGGGGCTGCCATTAGCCCAAGTCTCCCGTCTTCATCTATCTAAGATTTAAATTTCTTGTTATGAAAAAGTTCCGTGATCATAAGATCTGATCTAGAGCAAATCGAGACGTCAGGAAGGGAATTTATAAGTGCGGCATGACCAGTGTCACAGGGGTTGCCATCAGCCCAAGTCTCCCGTCTGAATCTATCTAAGATTTAAATTTCTTGTTATGAAAAAGTTCCGTGATCATAAGATCTGATCTAGAGCAGATCGATACGTTAGGAAGAGAATATATAAGTGCGGCATGATCAGATGTGATCTGGATACGTATTAGACTCTGCATGGCTGACTTTTTGATAAAAATGTGCTGTGGTGTGAGTCCAAGGACTGACTCCATGATTGTGGACTTACTCTTTAAACTATATAGGTACTATATATGTATATTAAAGGGTACGATCCATTATTTATCTATTATTATTTATAACTTAAATTTTATTTGTTTATATTGCATGCATTTTCGTTGTTGTCTTTGGTTTATTTTCATTTGTTTTTTTTATTTTTGTTTTCTTTCATTTTTGATTCGTGATTTGTTCATTTCGTTAACTCCGGCTGAGATTAGTACCCGATGGTCATAAGGGCAAGACCTGGGGACCCTCCACTATGCATCAACGTGAGCGTTCGTTGCTGCCGCCTACCTTAGGCGGCCATCAAACCGAATGGCCGGCACAAAGCTCAACGCATTCATCCTTTAGCAAAAGTGCGCCCAATCTGGACAAGAAGGCGGCACGTCAACAGCTGCAGCTACAGCAGCAACAACAACAACAGCTGCCAGCAACATTGACACAACAGCAACTTGGCACTGCGCGTTTGACGGGCTCAACGCCAACCACGCCCACGCATACACCCATGTTTGTGGGCGGCAGTGTGGCGGCCATAGGCGCAGTGGGCGCGGGCGTGGCGACAGGTATGCCATATTTAATACTGCATACCACCACCACCAACAACAACAACAACAATGGCAAGAGTAACCACAGTAACAACAGTAATAACAACAACATCATCATTACCAACAACAAAACTAATATGCATCTAAACATAAAGTCATCATTATCATCATCCAATGCATCCGCATCTGCTACAACAATTGTAACGACACCCACAACAGCACTAGGCCAGCTAAATGGCAATCGCAGCAACAATAATAGCAAGGCAACAACTCCAACTGGCAGCATCAGCACGCACAACAACAACAATTTTGTAATCTTTAAAGGCCATCCGGGTGCAGCCGCCATGGACTATGCGCAACAGCAGCGTAAGGAGTTTATAGCACGTGCGCGTAGTCACGAGCATGGACTTGATCAGCCGTTGGTGGCCAGAGCATATGTACAGCCGCAGCCATATACTACCAGCCCATACTATCCGCCGCCGCCGGCCAGTGTGGTGGCCTCGGCGGAAAGCTCAGGCAGCGATACCCTAACGCCTACGACAGGTTGCTTTCATTTTCTAAAGCCCAGTGCCAGTACCGCCATCATGCAAAGCAACAACGGCACGGGTCTAACACGCTTTGGCACCTATACGGGTGGCTGCAGCAGTCTGGGCAACAGTCCGGCCGTTGGCCGCAAAAAGCACTCCCTAGACAGTCACTTTATGCGCGCCGGCGCACAACAACAACTGCAGCAGCAACAGCAGCCGTTGGAGCCGCTAGAATCGCCCGTTACCTCGGTGGTGTTGCCCGCCGAGCCGGGCGATAATAATACCTATGATCGTGCCTTTTATCGTGATGTGGTCAAAAAGATTTTGGCCAGCAGCAATCGTACGCTAAATGCGCCGGCTGGTGTTGTGCGCGGCGAGCGTGTCAGCTCCAAGTCCAGTGGCGATTTAACCATGTACAATACAGAGGAGGCAAGCGATGGCGAAAGCATGCAGCCAGGTGCTGGTCGTTTTCAACGTAATCCTTCGGGCTCACAGTTTCCACGTCATTGTTTCTTTCGCCAGCCAACGGATGCAGGCGGCAAGTCGGCAACGAGCAAGGACGACGACAGCTCTGTGAGCTCGGAAGAGGAAGAGGCACGTGAGCACGAGCAGGACCAGGAGCGTGATGTTAATTCGTACTGCTCCTCGGAGCATTCCTCCTCGACCATAGACACCTCAGCCTCGCTGTCGTTGGCTTTGCCCACGGCGCTGCAGCAGCATCAACAAACCTCGCGCAAAGGCTCGGTTACCTTTCAAATGAATTCCATAGACTCCACGCAAAATGTTAGCTTTGCCGCCTTTGAGGAGCATTTGCTGCAGCAGCCAGCCAGTGTCACTGCCGCCAACGCCACTGCCCATGCCGCCAGTACCGATGATAACTCTACTGCCTCTATAAGCTTTGCCACTTTGTACTCCTCCGACGATGATGCTTTGATCAGTCCCAGCACTGACGCACACAATGGCTATCATTTACAAGAGAACTCCATATTGAATACGCGTCGCATGCGTGATGTGCAGCCGCATCCGGATGTTATTAAAATGAAGCAACATTTGCTGGCGCAGCAACAAAAGCAGCAGCACAAGAAGCAAAGACAAATGCTAAAGGACAACAAATCCAAGTCGGTAGATAATGGTCATAGTCAAGAGCATGAAGCAAATGGTGGAGCTGGAGCTGGAGCTGCACAGCCGCCAGCACAACCAGCACATTCGACGGGCGCGCAGAAGTTCAAGACCTCGCTGCTTAATCTGTTTACACGCGGCTCCAAGAAGAAGTATACCAAGCTGTTTGAGAGCAACTTGGGCGATAGTGGCGCTAGTGGTGGCAGCGTAGCTGAATTTGGTGCCATCGATCCTTATGAGACAGCCAAAAACTCACGCACGAGCAGTGCATCGTTGAAACGTAATAAAAATAAGAAGCCCCAAACGCAATCCTGTGAGCAATTGGAGCGTGTCTAGGCTTGACAACTGACTTTGACTACTGATCTTTGATTTGAGCTGTTACCCACCCGTCCTGTGTGCTCCTGCAGTTGTTGTCCTGTTGTGCTGCTCTGTGGTTGTTGTTCAGCGCTGCTCATAACGTTCATGATTTATATACAAAAAAAGATTTGCATTTTAAATTTTCATCATTTGTTTTATATTAAAACCATAAACAAACAAAAATTAATGGACATAGACTTTAGAAAGCCATGCATATATGTATAATAAATATATACAAATATATATATATGTATATATATGTAACAACAGCTATATACCTATAAACAGTAATAAAAGCCCAACAATTTTGTAATACTTTACTGTGAACTTTCACACAACAAACAAAAAAACGATGCTAAAGTGAGAAGGCACAGCTTTAAAAAAAATATTAAAAATTAATATTAATATTAAAAATAACTACACGCTACAAAAAGAAACTTTAAATTAACTTAAGTTTACATTTTTATATGCATATTTATATATACATCTTAGTTGAACTAAGTTTTAGTAACTTGTATGGCATTTTTTTAAAATAATTTTTAATATAACGAAAAACAATTTTGCCTAACTTTTAAGTTATCTCTTTTTTTTTTTTGCTTAATTTAATATTTTTTTTGGAAACCATTTTAGTGACTTAGCTAAAATTTTAATTTTGACTTGAACAACAATTTTGCCTTAAATAAACTTTGAAATAGGCTTTCCATGTATTTATTTTCTTTTTTAAATGTAGTTTATATTATATTTTTTAATTGTTAAATACAAGGTAAACAAAAAAAAAAATTCATAAAACTGTGATTAAAAGAATGAAAAAAATTATGTATTATTATATATTGAGCAACTTTGTAATTAATTATTTTTTAAATTATGTCAAAAAATGTTGTATTTGAATTTCGATACCGATTTCGTTTACGATTTGCCTAAACACACACACACATATACAAACATATATAATGCTACTATATACAATATACAATACATATGTAGTTCCACAAATTAGCGCTGGGCAAAGGGCTTGGGTGTGACTGGGTTATATAAGCACTCAAAACCATTCAAAAACGGACAATAAAATGACTAAAAAAATAAGGTCACACTTTTTTTTTATTATTTTTATTTTTGAACTTGAGCAACGGCGTTACCCCCAGCTAGCTATTAAACTTGTTAACTCTTGGTGTCAGTTTTGGTAGTGTCCATGTCCAGGTCTTGCCTGCGGTCTAACCCAACTCTATCTAGTGCTCCTCCAATCCCCGCTCCCAACTCCCAAATCAAAACCATTTTTTTAAAACAACAAATGTTCATGCACGCTGCCCACTGGAAACCATCCAGGCTACAATACCAAGGACGACTGGTGCGCTGCTGCGCTGCAACGTTCGGGCGTAGGCAACCAACCAACCATGCCCATCTTGTCACCCACGCCGTACCTGCTCAGCCGCTTTACCTCCAATGTGCCCTTGCCCACGCTCTATGCGGGTGATTCCGTGCGCAAACCAAAGCTTTCCGTTGTCGAGGTGCTGCTCTACAATATGGCTGCACTGCTGGCCGGTGTAGCAGCTGGCTATGATGTGCGCATGTCCAACGTTTCACCGCTGCATCCTACGCTGTTAAGTGAGCTGCCGGCGCTGAAGGCAGCGCCGCTGATGACAGGCGAGACGCCGGCACAGTCAGTAGTCACAGATGACAGTGGTCAAGGCGGTGAATGGCTGCCCAAGTCCATGGATGTTACACGCAAATTTGCCGCCAACACGTACCATGGCACAGGCAAGGCGCATGCACGGTGAGTACCTAAACCCTAAAGCTCCATTTGCATTTCTACTAACGTAACCAACCTGCTTACAGCCCCGCTTTAAGCAGCTTAACCTATGCGCCGCTGGAGCCCGCCTTGGAGCTGCTGGAGGCACAGGTGCACAAGCAGCAGGCATCACTGGCGCGCCGTGTTGGTGGCAGCCAGCCCTACTACACGCCGCTACAGCGCACGCCACAACATCAGCTGCATCAGCTGCCGCCTGCAACAGCAGCTCCACCGCTACCCTTGACCATGTCAGCTACGCAAACGCAGCAGCCTTCAACCTTCTCAAATACCAGTGGACTGGGTTCATCCGCTTTGTACTCCAGCTCGCTGGGCAGTCAAAGTCATAGTCACACACAGCCGCCGACACCTTCGCCGCGTCGCAAAATCAGCACTAGCTCGTTTACGGAGCAGCTCGAGTACTCACCTCTAGCGGATGCACATAATGCGGATGTGTTTGAGGAGTTTCGCGTTGGAGGCGGCATTGGACCACCGCCGCTTTATGCGCACGCTGATTATTTGCGCAATGGACCCAACTATGTCAATGAGGGCGCACATCGCAAAGGCTACTTTGGTAAGTATCCAAAGCTTCCAAGCTGGTCTCAGACAGCTAATTTTTGCACTACTCCCTCCAGGTTCGAATTACTTTCCATATCGGCCAGAGCTCAACTATGTGTACGAACGTGATTGCAAATCATATCCAGACTATTCCTATGACTATAATAATCGGCTGCCCAACTATTATGACTATCCGTATGAGTCACCAGCAGCACAGTTGCCTGCCCTGGCGGCAGCGACTGTGGTGCCAGTGCCCACGGCTTTGCTGGCGCAGACACGCACGCCGCCACCGCGTGTGCCACAGATGGGCGTCAGTGCGGCCGGACATAGACGCACGCCCTCAACTGTATCCAATAATTCCAATGTGCTGTTAAGCTCGGGCTTTGTCATCGAACCCGAGGAGTTGCTTTCACTGCCAACCGAGCTCTATGACTACAACAATCTGAATATGTTGGACTATGAGCGGGAGGTGGCGGCATATCAGGAGCCGCCAACAAAGGCGCAGGTCATAGTGCCACCACCTACAAAACAGGAGCTTTATGCGGGCTCGCCAAAGCTGCTGAATCGCCTAAGTGGCACTGGCACCGGCACTACGACAGGCAGTCTGAATCGTCTGCGTGAATATGAGCCCAGTTTTGCTCATGTTAGTCCGCTGCCCAAGACAAAGTTTACGCAACCTGCTCAACAGCAGCTGATCATACAGGAACGGCCAGCTAGTCTGCCCTTTGAGCAGCATACGCTCAACTATCAACAGCAGCTAGCTGGACGTGCTGCAGCGGCACAGCAGCTGCCGCCAAACCAACAACCACAACAACAACAAAGCCAAGCACAGTTGTCCAGCAACACCAAGCTACGCTCCTCACTAAAGAAGTACAACAATGGCGGCAACCACAGCAAGACCACACCAACTGCCTTAAATGGCAGCATTTCATCGCAACAGGGCACACCAACAAATCCTACGCCACCAGATTCGCTAACCAGCGATGACAGCTCCTATCTAAGTGCCAAAGAGGGTTCCATCTCATCACAACACAGTCGCGTACGTTTTAGTCCCGATGCTTATTTGGATACAGCTCCTTTAAGTCGACGCATGACCGCACCACTAACCACAGTGGCCTCCATTGTTGGCAGCACCCAGCAGCAGCAGCGACGCAAGCTGCACAGCTCCAGCGCCAGCACACCGTCACCATCACCCTCATCATCTTCCTAGCAGGCTCGGCTGGCGCTGACGCTACAGTTGGCGCGCAGTCCGGGTGCGGATGTTATCGGTGGCAGTCTGGCACTGCATCAGCAGCGTGTGCCCTATCGCTGGTATTCCGGCGCCAGGCGTTCACGTTCGGCTCACTACGAGTATCGGCTATGAGTGGAAATGTAACGATACGCAAAAAGCTTACGTCGGGGAATCATAATGAAATTACCCAGTTTTTACCAAAAACGATGCCGATTATAAGGCCCATAAGCTTGTCACTTGGTTTCAAAATTTTCTGGACAAATTTCCTTCTTAGGGAATGAAAAGTAAATATTTCTAACTTTTAGTCCAATCATGGGATACCCATTTATGTTCTTCCAAAGTTATGCCACAGCCATGTTTGGTTAATTGATAATGCCAATTGTGGATAATAGTGCTTGGTTGGCATAGTACATCCGTAAAAGGATTTAGCTTTCAGAAGAGATTCCTCTTTTATGTCCATATATTTATATAAATTTGAACACATCTATCTAATAGATGAAAGCTGGTGCGGATATACGAGTTAATCATAGGAAGGGTTTTCACTTCTAGAGTTCGCAAAATTCTGTCAAACCCTTTGTATAATTTGTGGGGCGTTCGGAGAAAGAATATTAATAATATCAAAATTTTGACTTAAAAAATTGAAGAAATGGTGAACTAAATGTGAATGCCTAAATGAAAAGGTTTTCGAAATACTGTTGGTAAAAAAGTGTACAGCCACAGAAAATATAATTCTATTTTCCGAATCGAGCATCAGAGCATAAAAAAAACCTAATTAAACTAATTTTTTTCAAGCTTATTTCAGAACCCTAATTTATTTTCGGATTTCGCATATCATTAATATCGTCTAATATCCAGACTTGAAAAAAATGTTTATGATATTTTATAGATCTTGAATTTGGATATTGCATATCATAGATATTGTCGAACATCCGAACATGTACATAGTTGTTATGATTTTTTTTTTTTGAGCTTAGGACGTATCCTTGCTCCAAAAAACCCAACACGTCAGATTTACATCATAACCTTTAAAAATGCTCATAAAGACTGCCGTATCCGAATCAAAGATCCATAAAATACTATAAAAATACCAAATTCAAGATCCATAAAATACTATAAAAATACCAAATTCAAGATCGTTAAAATACCATTACATCATGGGACACCCGAATTTTCGGTTTTCAAGGTTATGTCAGAATGCTGATATGCGTAAAATATATTATGATATGCTATATCCGAATCAAAGATTCATAAAATACTATAAAAATACCAAATTCAAGATCGTTAAAATACCATTACATCATGGGACACCCGAATTTTCGGTTTTCAAGGTTATGTCAGAATGCTGATATGCGTAAAATATATTATGATATGCTATATCCGAATCAAAGATTCATAAAATACTATAAAAATACCAAATTCAAGATCGTTAAAATACCATTACATCGTGGGACACCCGAATTTTCGGTTTTCAAGGTTATGTCAGAATGCTGATATGCGTAAAATATATTATGATATGCTATATCCGAATCAAAGATCCATAAAATACTATAAAAATACCAAATTCAAGATCCATAAAATACCACTACATCATGGGACACCCGAATTTTTGGTTTTCAAGGTTATGTCAGAATGCTGATATGCGGAAAATATATTATGATATGCTATATCCGAATCAAAGATTCATAAAATATTATAAAAATACCAAATTCAAGATCGTTAAAATACCATTACATCATGGGACACCCGAATTTTCGGTTTTCAAGGTTATGTCAGAATGCTGATATGCGGAAAATATATTATGATATGCTATATCCGAATCAAAGATTCATAAAATATTATAAAAATACCAAATTCAAGATCGTTAAAATACCATTACATCATGGGACACCCGAATTTTCGGTTTTCAAGGTTATGTCAGAATGCTGATATGCGGAAAATATATTATGATATGCTATATCCTAATCAAAGATTCATAACATACTATAAAAATACCAAATTCAAGATCGTTAAAATACCATTACATCATGGGACACCCGAATTTTCGGTTTTCAAGGTTATGTCAGAATGCTGATATGCGGAAAATATATTATGATATAGCATACCGAAAGATCCATAAATTACTATAAAAATACCAAATTCAAGATCCATTAAATACCACTTCATTATGGGACGAATTTTCGGTTTCCAAGGCTATGTCAGAATGTTTATATGCGGAAACTTTCGGACATTGCATTCGAGTCCAGCAACTCTGAAATCAAAGTCCGAAAATCGATTTATTCTTTCTGTTAAAAAACTATAAGCTTTACGTAAAGATGATCCAAAGCACAAAGTTTAAATTCTTGAATTCTCTTTCTAAAGATAATTTGTTTAAAAGTATAGACAATAATAACAAATTACTAAAGGCAATAAAAAAAGGACTTCCGGTTTTTTAGGACTTACTATACTATTCTCTGAGAACTGTCATCCACAGAGATGAGAAATGCACTACAGGACATAAAAAACGGACTTTGTCGCTTTTCAGGTATTTCTATATTCACCGAAAAATGTCATCCTCAAAAAGTTTACCCTTTATTCTTAAGGCATAAAGGGTGTATTAGGTTTGTGCAGCGAGAACAATTTGAAGATCACCCCGAAGTTAACTAAGTCTATATAGACGCGTTAGTCCATACGATGACCCCAGAGTTATCGCAAAAACTTTCGATTTTAACTCTCGTTATCACAATATTTTGTCGATATCGGCATACTACCTTCCATCCCTAGAGGATAGCCCTATATGAGAGAGCAGCTCAAAAAACAACATAAGTCTCACAGGCATAGTTTCTTTATTTAAAAAAGATATTGTAAACAAATTTGACTATGCAAAGTATTTTAAGAGTTCCTAAGCACCCTTCCAAATAATAATAATATTATTGTACAATAATTATCAAAAATGGTTAACTATAGAGAAAATCCCGGGAGAGTCCTCCATTTCCCCCTCTGGTATACTCTATAGTATATATATTTCGAAACGAAAATTCCCTCTATGAGCAAATTCCGGATCCGCGCCTAAGCTATCTAGATAAGTCGAAAAAAGTTTTTAGAGCTGAATACGTTTCGGCAATTCAAAGATTTTTAAAGTTTCCAATCACTATGCTTGACTTTATCGAAATTGATCGAGATGCTACAGCGTATCTCAAAGTCGGCGCAACCTTCCATAAAGTCCACCATGTTTTTACAGCTAATTTCAGTAAAACAGTCTTCGAAAGGGTTCGGCGTTTACTATCAAAGATTCCAAACGATTTAGTCGGTGAAACATTTCCTTTAAAAAATTGACTTAATGAAAATCGATCGAGATGCTTCAGAGTATCTCAAAGTCGGCGCAACCGCCTTCAATATCCGCCATTTTTTTAAAGCTGATTTCCATATAAAAAAGGCTTCGAAATGAATTCGACGTTTACTCAAAAAAAGATTCCAAACGGTTTAGTCAGTAAAAATTTCCCTTTCAAAATTTCCTATGAAAAAAAAGTATCTCAAAGTCGGCGCAACCGCCTTCAAAGCCTGCCATTTTTTTAAAGTTGATTTACTAACAAAGATTCCAAGCGTATTAGTCAGTAAAAATTTCCTTACAAAATTTCCTTTGAAAAGTGTCTCAAAGTCGGCGCAACCGCCTTCAATATCCGCCATTTTTTTAAAGCTGATTTACTAACAAAGATTCCAGGCGGTTTGTCAATAAAAATTTCCCTTTCAAAATTTCCTATGAAAAGTATCTCAAAGTCGGCGCAACCGCCTTCAAAGTCAGTCATTTTTTTAATGCTGATTTCTATATGAAAAAAGCTACGAAATGAGCTCGAACTTTACTAACCAAGATTCCAAATGGTTCAGTCTGTAAAAATTTTCCTTACTAAATTTCCTATGAAAAGTATCTCAAAGTCGGCGCAACCGCCTTCAAAGTCTGCCATTTTTTTAAAGTTGATTTACTAATCAAGATTCCAAATGGTTTAGTCTGTAAAAATTTCCCTTACTAAATTTCCTATGAAAAGTATCTCAAAGTCGGCGCAACCGCGTCCAAAGTCCGCCATTTTTTTGAAGCTGATTTCCATATAAAAAAGGCTACGAAATGAGTTCGACGCATACTAACAAAGATTCCAAACGGTTTAGTCAGTGAAAATTTCCCATAAAAAAAATTTCATTTTGATTCCACGATCTTTTTTTATATATATAACTAAGTAGCGCTTATATGCATAACGTAATTTGTTCAAATTGCAAATTTTGTCTATAAAAAATATAACACAATAATGATATATAACACATATATTATGTATATACCACATAGTATAACCCTTGACTTGTGCTATTTGCCTTAAAGAAAATATAACAGTTTTATAAGAAATCAAATACATAGAAAAAATAAATAAATCAAAGTGATCCAACAAATCCTTCGAAACACCAAAAGAGCTAGCCTCAACGATCGATCCTCTTATGCATAAAGATAAAGAATTTTTTATATATCTAGCCTAGCTGCTAATTGCAAAATGTTTTTGACTATATAATTTTAATGCATATAGCTTATATACTAAATATATATATATACAAATATTATATAACATATGTAACTTGGATTCAACACCAACAACAACAACAGCAACAACAAGAAAATGCAATAACTCACAACAAACACATAATGCTAAAAAAGCTCCATTTTAAAGTCTGAAAAAAATAAGAGTTTATATAACTAATTGAATGTACATACTCGTAGATATTTACATAACATTTATATACATATACATATATAAAAAAAAACCCAATACATATAAACAGCGTTGCAAAGCCTTCAGCCTTTAGCCTTTATTTGTACACCTCGAATAAAACAATTGATTCATATAATTAACTATATAAATAAATATATAATATATATATTGTATGTATATACATAACAGATACATATATACTAATATATTTGATCATAGGCTCAAATTTGACAAAGCAAATATTTGTACTATTGTTAACAAAGCTAAAAGAGAAGACTTTCTTCTATTAAACGTTGGTCTAAAGAGTTTGATGACCCCCATATTACCAAACTACTTTATGCTGCCTTTTCTTGAAAATTTATCTTTAATCTTTCTCGAGACAGCTTTGAGATTGACTCCTTGAAACAGATATTTTTTACACAACCGTGGATTATGGAACTGGATGTTCTTTGAAAGACTTTGTTTTCAGCGGCTGGATAAGAGAACGCTGGAGAACCAACCAAGTAACGAGTATCTCCCATATGGTTGGCAGCACAAACGAAATCTCTTCTTGAATCTTTATCTTTAATCTTTCTCGAGACAGCTTTGAGATTGACTCCTTGAAACAGATATTTATGGAGCTGGATGTTCTTTGTTAGCGGCAGCATAAGAGGACGCTGGAGAACCTTAGAATGAGTATCTCCCATATGTTTGAAATCTCTTCTTGAATCTTTATCTTTCTCGAGACAGCTTTGAGATTGACTCCTTGAAACAGATATTAAACACAACCGTGGATTATGGAACTGGATGTTCTTTGAAAGACTTTGTTTTCAGCGGCTGGATAAGAGAACCTTAGAACGAGTATCTCCCATATGGTTGAAATCTCTTCTTGAATCTTTATCTTTCTCTAGACAGCTTTTAGATTGACTTCTTGAAACAGATATTTAACACAAGAGTGGATTATGGAACTGGATGTTCTTTGAAAGACTTTGTTTTCAGCAGCTGGATAAGAAAACGCTGGAGAACCAACCAAGTAACGAGTATCTCCCATATGGTTGGCAGCACAAACGAAATCTCTTCTTGAATCTTTATCTTTAATCTTTCTCGAGACAGCTTTGAGATTGACTCCTTGAAACAGATATTTATGGAGCTGGATGTTCTTTGTTAGCGGCAGCAAAAGAGGACGCTGGAGAACCTTAGAATGAGTATCTCCCATATGTTTGAAATCTCTTCTTGAATCTTTATCTTTCTCGAGACAGCTTTGAGATTGACTCCTTGAAACAGATATTTTTTACACAACCGTGGATTATGGAACTGGATGTTCTTTGAAAGACTTTGTTTTCAGCGGCTGGATAAGAGAACGCTGGAGAACCAACCAAGTAACGAGTATCTCCCATATGGTTGGCAGCACAAACGAAATCTCTTCTTGAATCTTTATCTTTAATCTTTCTCGAGACAGCTTTGAGATTGACTCCTTGAAACAGATATTTATGGAGCTGGATGTTCTTTGTTAGCGGCAGCATAAGAGGACGCTGGAGAACCTTAGAATGAGTATCTCCCATATGTTTGAAATCTCTTCTTGAATCTTTATCTTTCTCGAGACAGCTTTGAGATTGACTCCTTGAAACAGATATTAAACACAACCGTGGATTATGGAACTGGATGTTCTTTGAAAGACTTTGTTTTCAGCGGCTGGATAAGAGAACCTTAGAACGAGTATCTCCCATATGGTTGAAATCTCTTCTTGAATCTTTATCTTTCTCTAGACAGCTTTTAGATTGACTTCTTGAAACAGATATTTAACACAAGAGTGGATTATGGAACTGGATGTTCTTTGAAAGACTTTGTTTTCAGCAGCTGGATAAGAGAACGCTGGAGAACCAACCAAGTAACGAGTATCTCCCATATGGTTGGCAGCACAAACGAAATCTCTTCTTGAATCTTTATCTTTAATCTTTCTCGAGACAGCTTTGAGATTGAGTCCTTGGAACAGATATTTATGGAGCTGGATGTTCTTTGAAAGACTTCGCTTTTGGAGAACCTTAGAATGAGTATCTCCCATATGTTTGAAATCTCTTCTTGAATCTTTATCTTTCTCGAGACAGCTTTGAGATTGACTCCTTGAAACAGATATTAAACACAACCGTGGATTATGGAACTGGATGTTCTTTGAAAGACTTTGTTTTCAGCGGCTGGATAAGAGAACCTTAGAACGAGTATCTCCCATATGGTTGAAATCTCTTCTTGAATCTTTATCTTTCTCTAGACAGCTTTTAGATTGACTTCTTGAAACAGATATTTAACACAAGAGTGGATTATGGAACTGGATGTTCTTTGAAAGACTTTGTTTTCAGCAGCTGGATAAGAGAACGCTGGAGAACCAACCAAGTAACGAGTATCTCCCATATGGTTGGTAGCACAAACGAAATCTCTTCTTGAATCTTTATCTTTAATCTTTCTCGAGACAGCTTTGAGATTGAGTCCTTGGAACAGATATTTATGGAGCTGGATGTTCTTTGAAAGACTTCGCTTTTGGAGAACCTTAGAACGAGTATCTCCCATATGGTTGAAATCTCTTCTTGAATCTTTATCTTTCTCGAGACAGCTTTGAGATTGAGTCCTTGGCATAGATATTTAGCACAACCGTGGATTATGGAGCTGGATGTTCTTTGGAAGACTTTGCTTTCAGAGGCAGGATAAGAGGTCGCTGGAGAACCAACCAAGTAACGAGTAGGTAATATATATTGATGTTATCAAAACATAAATATTGGAAGTTCGATTGAACTAATTGCCAAAAATGTGGCTGAAAATTGGTAGAGTGTTCGCCTTAGTCACCCAGATCAAGCTCTGGGAATCGAATACATCATCATTGTATCATTATACCCTATATCCGTAGCTTTCATTCCGTCTCCTCGACTGGAGGCTAGACTAATTGGCACCTTGGACGGAAGTCCAAGGAACATTGTAATTCTTGTCGATAGTCAGGCTCCAATTAAAGCTCTGTCATCCCATGCCATAAAGAGAATTTTTGATCCATAACACGATGTTAGTTCTCAACCGTATCCATCAACACTCAAAAACCCTCTGCTGGGCTCCGGGTCACTCAGGTGTTCCTGGTCATGAAGCGGCGGAGGACGAATGCGGCTCAGCGCTGGCAGTTAACCTTGCGGTTACGGACATAAAAAGATCGTTTCAGGACGTCGTATCGCAAATCAGAGAGACGGCTGGAGCTCTGGCGGAAACAAAATGGGGCATGGTGTCCGGTTGTCGCATCTCCCGAGCACTCTGGGCGGGATATGGTGCAAAGCAAACATCTGAACTCCTGCGCTTCCGTAAAAACAGTACTAGGATGGTGGTAGGCGTTATAAAGGGGCACTGCACCATATAGGCAATATGGCTGAGAGGTGCACGTTCCTTATCACGATTTCTGCAGCAGCTGCGGAGATGAGGAAGAGACAGAAGTCGGAAGTGCTCCAGCGATGCCACACCATCATTGAGGGAAGCAGAGAGAGCTGAGAAAGCGGAGAGTCCAATCTAATAAAGTTTATATCAGCATTAATAGTCTAGTAAACAGACCTTGGTAAAAGGATGTAATGGAATAGTTAGGTTAACAGGGGACTGGAAGATTAAGGAGGGGATTCAACCTATCCATCTAATCATTTTCGCTTGTAGAGATCGTTCTGGCGAGGTAGAGGATCTCCGGAAGTGCTACAGCGATGCCACATTATCCTTGAGGGAAGAAGAGAGAGAGCGGACAAAGCGAAAAGTCAGAACCAATAATGATTATATCAGCATTAATAGGCCAGTAGACAGACTGCTATGCGACTGCACGGCGCTTCTTAGAAGACGAACCCAGTTTCTAGGTAAGCCATTCTTTGAAGATCTGGGTGCCTATAGCGGATCTGCCTGCTTTTGTCGAATCCTCAAAATGGTTTTGCAACATGAGAGACTTAGACGATTAGGGCTGACCCACAGTTTTTGATTCTCCTTCACAATCCCTCTCTATATTCAATTCCTTTACTCCCCTTCAAATGCTGAGGCAACACAATGGACTTCATGGTCTCTGGGTGATCTCAGTCACTATCTGAGCTGCCTATAAAACCTAACCTAACCTACCCTATGCTCAATTAGATGCTCAAACGTCATGAAAAATTACAAAGTGGGGCAAACCCGACCTCTAAATGGTGGGTCTGTCCGTATGAACTCCTAGATCTCAGAGTTTATATCCTTTTTAATTCATAAGAGACAAGTTTATTTTACTTTTTGATATCGGGGTTACATTACTTAGCTCCCATAGTGGTGTTTCAGACGACCTCGACAAAAAAGAAGTTTTAGATGGATAATTCGTTTCGAAAGGTTTTAGACTACCCAAGCACTGTACCAAATTTGATCAAAATCAGTTGACTATATCATATAGCTTCCATAGGACCGATCGGCCAAAATAACTTTTTTTAAGCAATAGTTCGTTTGTTAATACAGATATTGTAACCAAATTTGGCATTCAGAAGTTTTTCCTAAGCAGTGTAAAAAATTTTAGGAGAATCAGTTGACTCTATATCATATAGTTCCCATAGGAACGATCAGAAAAAAAACCTTTTTGCTTCAAAATTTCCAACACCAGAATCTCTACATCTGGCCCAGCGTCTTTCAAGCGGATATTCATGCCATAGAAATCTGAGCCCTTAGTATCCTTATCGAGGGAACTAGGGCAGCAAACTTCTGCATTTATTCAGATAGCTAAGCTGCTATTAGGACATTATCATCCTGGAGCATTTCCTGCAGGATGGTTAAAGAATGCCATAACTACCTCCAAACCCCTCCAAAAGGACCCTTTTTTTGCTACAATTTTTTTACGCGATTAAAAAATGCATTCTATTAATTTAATTTGATTTAAAGCAATTTAAAAAATACTCAATAATTTTTTGTAAAAATTAACACCTTAAACTCAAAACACTTTAAAGAAAAAACACTCATCTGATAAGACCTGATGGGAAGACTATAATCAAAATATGATTTTTCTTGAATTACACTGTCCTACAAAATTGAAAAAAATCAAAGAACTTTTCAAGTGACCTAGTGTACGTTGTAGGTCTTGACGAGTAGATCACGATAGTGTTTTTCAAAATTGTCTTATTCCAAAATCGCAAGTTATCGCTTAACAACCGTTTTTCGGGTACTGCGATCACTCCCACTATCACAACGTAGCCATTTTTCAACCGATTTTCGATTGCTTTACGGCTTTGGAAAGAAGAAGATTCAAGCTTTAAGATGATATACACTTGTTTATACTTCATACAAAGCAACTACGAGATTTTTTAAAAGTTATCTAAGAATTACACTTTTTTTTTTTGATTTTCACACTTTGAAGTCATTTTTATATAACATTTTGTTAAAACACCTTTACTTTTTTACATTTAATCTTAAAGAAATATTAATTCCGAGTAAGAAAAGTTATGGTTTATTAAAATCGGTCGATAAATGCTTAAGTTACGACGCTTATTGTAAACAAGGAAATTAAAATTCCATCGACAAAAAAAAAGTTTTAGATGGATAATTCGTTTGTTCATGAAGATATCGTAACCAAATTTGGAATAATGCTTAAGAACAATAAAGAACTTACAAGTGCCAAATTTGGTCGCAATATTTTAAAAACAAACGAAATACAACAAATTTTGTTAAAAAATCGATTTTTTGACCGATCGTTCCTATGGGAGCTATATGATATAGTCAACCGATTTTGTTCAAATTTGGTACATTGCTTGGGAACCATAAAAAACTTTTGAATACCAAATTATCTTCATGACCAATCGAATTATCCATCTAAAACCTTTTTTTTTGTTTAGGTCGTCTCAAACACCCCCATGGGAGCTATATAATTTAACCGATATCAAAAAAATAAAATAAACTTGTCTCCTATGAAATATTATGGGATCTAATGTGAAAGTTTGGTAACTCTAGCTCTTACCATCTCTGAGATCTAGGCGTTCAAACGGACATACGGACGGACAGAAATGGGTATATCGACTTCTCTATTCACCCTGATCATATTTTAGGTAACTTTGGGGTGTCTCCGACGTATTCTTCTATATGTTACATACATTTTCGGCTTGCACAAACTTAATATACCCTTGGTACCATACGGTACAGGGTATGAAAAATAAAATAAACTTGTCTCCTATGGAATAGTATGGGCTCTAATGTGAAAGTTTGGTTAATCTAGCTCTTACCATCTCTGAGATCTAGGCGTTCAAACGGACAGACGGACGGACAGAAATGGGTATATCGACTTCTCTATTCACCCTGATCATATTTAAGGTAACTTTGGGGTGTCTCCGACGTCTCCTTCTATATGTTACATACATTTTCGGCTTGCACAAACTTAATATACTCTTTGTACCATACGGTACAGGGTATAATTAGAAATATTCGTGACCTCAATAAATGGTAATTCATAATAAATTAATTTTCGTCATTGTATTTTTTCGGTTTTTCTTATCTTATACGGTATTTAAATAAAAAAAAAGCAATACAAAATTTTAATTTCAATATAATGTTAATAAAAGAAACTCCCATTTAAAAGCGATTATTTTGTTTCATAAAGCAATATTATTTCAGTTGGATTTTAAAACGGAGAACCAATCTACTACTTTTATATGGATACTGTAACTTTTTTTTACGCGTATTATCTGGTAACGTATCTTTTGCGTTAAAACAGAATTAGGTGAAAATATTTTACAAAAAGATACTTTTTGCCAAAGGCATAAATATTTTTTAAAAATCGTAATTACATGGAGAAACACAAGACTTCAATTTCCCAAACATATCGCGATTATGTTAAAAACGAATTCTAAAATACATCCTAAAAATATGTTAAACTTAAAAAAATATAATATTTTATACATATAAAAGTTGTAAACTTATGCAGCTGCGGCTTAAAGCAGTTGTGAACTATAAGCGAGAAAAGCATAAATTTGTAAAAAATTTTAATAAGATTTCATATTTATGCAGTTTGAACATAATTGATTATTATTACGAAATTTTTGTATGGAAATATAGAAAAGTTTATTTTTTAGTCCTTTTAGCTAATTTTTAACATTTTTCTCTCAGTGAGAAGCATCCTCGTACTTCAAGGAATTTTATAAAAAAGGAATTAGCGAAATCGGCTCAGCTGCTCTCGAGATTTGCGCTTAGCAACACATTTTTATATTTATTATAGATTAAATTCAATTATTATTTTTACTTATTGGTTCCTAATATTTTCAAATTTTTCGACCTTTTTCAACAATTGTTTCGACTTACGAATGACTACGTGATAACACTAGGCTGGGGGAGTCTTCGCATTTACTACGGTTGGTTGCCGAGGGCGACTTGAAAATTGTAAAAATTCCGCCAGGTAGTTTGGTTACGACCCCATAGCCAAATTTTTGGTTAACCCAAACCTTCTTCATGAGTAACATCCAAAAAAAATTGACTACTTGGTGTAGATTATTAGCATTATTAGGTCATACTTCATTCGAAATAAGGTGTAGTCACAATACATTATCTCATATGTATTTCAAGAAAATATTATAAATTAAAAATAAAAACATTGAGAAATAACGATTTTTTTTCTTAATCACGGTAGCTTTCTACTGAATCAGCTGAGTTAAAAAAATGCATCAGATGAACGAAAAAATTTTAACAATTTCAATTTTTTTCCTATTTAACTTTTTCATAAGAAATTTAGATCTCTTCTC
Source organism: Chymomyza amoena (assembly GCA_037043745.1). Taxonomy (NCBI): domain Eukaryota; kingdom Metazoa; phylum Arthropoda; class Insecta; order Diptera; family Drosophilidae; genus Chymomyza; species Chymomyza amoena. Next base: position 43,828 of record JBAMAX010004112.1, on the reverse strand, counting down.
CCAAGTCGGAAGATTTGGGCTGATGGCAGCCCCTGTGGACACCTCCGGTGGCAACAATGGTTCACGGATGGGTCCAAAACTGAGTAGGGTGTAGGTGTTGGTATCGTTGGACACAACACCAGAATCTCTACCGCAAGGGGCATCTGGCCCAGCGTCTTTCAAGCGGATATACATGCCATATAGATCAGCGTCCTTAGTATCCTTCTCAAGGGAACTAAGGGAGCAAACATCTGCATTAATTCAGATACCCAAGCTGCTATTAGGGCATTATCATGCTGGAGCATCTCCTCCAGGATGGTTAATGAATAACCACCTCCAAACCCTGTCCGCCCGGAACAAAGTGGTGCTATGTTGAGTACCTGGACACTCAGGAGTGGATGGTAATACGATCGCTGACGATCTAGTACGACAGGGGGCCTCCACCCTGACTACATCTACTGCGCCGTTTTGTGGTAGTGGTTGGTCCACACATTGGAGATACTGGTTTTCCCTTCCGGGGCCTCGTCATGCCAAAGTGCTTGTCAAATTTCTGTATACGATCAAGATAAAAGGTCTTGGCAGAGCGGATTTAAAACTCCTGGTAGCATACCTATCTGGCCACCACACTGTTAGATATCCTGTACAGAAACTTGACCTATGGGACTCTTCAGAGAGCAGACTGTGTCTCGGATACGTTGAAACCACCAGACATATTCTCTGTGACTGCCCAGCGCTGGTATGGGACAGGTCCCAGGATTAGTGCCTTCCATTTAAGGTCAATACCAACAAAAGAACTACTGCTATTCATGCGTTAAGCGGAAAGTCTTTTGCTTTAATTAAAGGGTATGGTACAAAAGAGCTTTTGGTCGCAGTGCCCCACCTCTTCGTGAGGAACCCTTTATGAAAAAAAAATAAAATATTCTGATAGATACCAGTTCCCAACACAAGCCAACAATTAATTAGCTGTTTTTACCAACTATGCTACTTCTAGGACTCTCCAGTTTAGTTCATAATTGATGATTGATAGTATATACAGTGTGCCACTAAAGTCATAGAACAGCAGGCGATTTTACACTTAAATGCGAATTGGGAGGAATTGCAAGGGGGACAATAATTGCAAAACTTTTTAATCGCAAAAATCGCTTTAAAATGCAATTATAAATGCTGCTTGTGACTAATTTGATATACAAATTAGTAATTAATAATTAATTTAAATTAATCTCACCTAAAGAAAAGGCAACAAATATATTAGAAAGTATAAATGCAGAAACTAGAATCGTTTTATACACTGCAAAGTACTAAGCAGCTAAAAGGAATCCCCAATCCAATACCAAGCTCCATGAGGCTCATGCGCCTCATAAATACCCCAACATCAAGCTATTCCCACTAGCCCATTCCCATATTTCAAACAAAATTTTTACTAATATTTATATTTTTTTGGAAAACTGTAATTGTGAACACGAGAGAAGTATTCCTAGTCTATAGAGAAGTAGCTACACCATATATTATTATTATTATTGGATCTATTGTACCCACTTCATGGCTCAGAGCTGTCCCAAAAGTCATAAGGCCTGCATGTATTGCAGTATTTTGTTTGGACTTATAGTAACAACGATCTCCGGTGGGACGACGTACATGCCCAGGAGCTTGTTTCTTTTACCGGCGAGTGCCATACACTCACATAATACATGCGAAGAAGTTTCGTCCTCCATGCTACAGAAGCGACATAGTCCACTATCCACTATGCCAATTTTGTTTAAGTGGCTGAGAAGCCTACAATATCCGGTCAGAAGGCCCGTCCCCCGATTCTCACGATGCTCTTCCGTGCGTTACCATGACTTTGAACCTCTTACGGTTGTAGTTGGAGAGGAGGTGTTTTGACTGTTTAATCCCTGGCATCTGTGCTCAGTGAAGCAGTCGTTTGTTATTCTTCTCTCTTCTTAGTGGGTCCCGTACCACGTGCTTACCAATCCCATAGTGTGGTTCAGGACCAATTAGCGGTTTTGCTGCACCGGTTCTTGCAAGTTTATCTGCCAGCTCATTTCCAGGAATATTGTTATGTCCTGGAACCCATCTAATCGTGAGCTTATTCCAGGATCCAAAATTATCCAGTGACGTTCTCACTTCTTTAACCAGCCTTGATGTGATCTTGGCTTTGCTTAATGCCTTTATTGCTGCTTGACTACTTATCAGACAGAATGGAAATATCCTTGTCATGGTAGTTCTTTTGCTGATTGAATTTTGCACATCTTCCAATAGCACAGACTTCAGCTTGGAAAATGCTGGCGTGTCTGTCTAGAGGTTCGTAATATTTGGTCCTGGGTCCTACTAACCCCAGGCCACTTCCTTGATCAGTGAGTGATCCGTCTGTGTACCACTTTATTGTTTTGGGTTTCGTAGGGTGAGGTCCAAGCCTCTTTTGTGTTGAGTTTGGTATCGAAATTTTGATTGGATCTGTACTCAGCTGGCATGAGGCCCTTGGCTACAGAAGCATAGGCATATCCTTTGCTAAATATACTGGGCCCCTTCTGGCCAGTGATGCGTTGACAGCCTCGTGGTAGCACCCTGTATATCCAGGAAAGCGCATAGTGCCAGCTCCTTATAAGTTAGGGATTCCTCAATAAGGGTTTTTAGCTGGTACAATGCTGTCAATCATCAATGACGGCTAAAACGGATCGAAACCGAACCATTTCTGCAGCCAATGATTACGGGTGATGAAAAGTGGATAACGTGCGAGAAAGATAATGGTCAAAGCAAGATAAAGCTTCGGTAACGGTAGCAAAGCCAGGATTGTGTGTCTGGTGGGATTAGGAGGAAATGGTTCATTATGAGCTTCTACAACCTAGTCAAACGATTTGATCTTTGATGACCCGGCAGAAACTGAGAGATATGATGATGCATACACCGGACCTTGCCCGGACTTTGCCCGGACCTTGTACCTTTAGATTAACACTTGATACACTTTATTGAACACGCCTTTATTTTTAATACTAACCCCTAACACCTTTTTTTATAACCTTTGAAGTACTTTTACTTTTTGGGCGAATACGTTCCGCAGACACTGTATTTTTTTTGCCGTACCTCATATTTATTATAACCTTAAAATTTTTAGCTGTAGGGTATGTGTTAGGAAAAAGTTTCCTAAAGTTTCAAACGATTTAAAAAGCTAAATAATGCAGCAATTGTTGTACTGATTTAGTGCTATATAAACCCTGGACTCGACTCGTTAAGCTGTTCTTTTAAAGGATTTGTTGGGCTCAACATGGTCATGGCTAAAACAAACATTCAGTTAATTAAAGTGGAATCGCATTTGAGCCTGCTCAATGTGCAGCGCTGCTTCAATGTTCTGGGCATACGTATGCCCACATCCTGGGCAAGCAGCACTTGGAGGCGTTACGCCTATCAGATATATTCCTGGATCATGTATCTCTGGCAGTTGTTGTTGGTGCCCGCCTTCTTTGTTCTCAGCTACAAGGATACGGCTGGCATGGATATCAGTCAATTGCTGACGTCCTTGCAGGTTGCCATCGATGCAACTATATTACCTGGCAAGATTATTGGATTGGCTATGAATATGTTACATTTGCGTCAAGCCGAGCGTCTGATGACCCAGCTGGATGCACGTTGCCATACAACCGAGGAGGCAAATCTCATGAGTCGCGCAAATCGCATGTGCAATAGGATTTTATGGTTCTACATAGGTGCTTATGGCTTCTATGCCACCTCGACCTTTCTGTGCGCCTTTCTGCTGGGACAACCGCCGTATTCACTTTATTTACCACTGGTCGATTGGCGGCGCTCTCATGGACAGTTTTGTCTGCAGGCCAGCATAGAATTTTTAATCATGGACTGGACTTGTTTACATCAGTCGGTGGATGATGTCTATGCGGTCATCTATCTATATACGCTACGTACCCATGTGCAGATTTTGACAGAGAGGGTGCGAGCCTTGGGTCATCGACAGGACTGCAAGACTTGGCAGATGGATGCGTTCACTACCACTCAGCAGGAAGCTGAATACCAAAGTCTGTTGGAATGCATAAAAGATCATCAGACGCTGATTAGGTAAGGTAATTCCTCCAACTGCTCCAATCCATCAATTTCATCACTTATATTTTTGCTCATTTCCAGCGCCCTACGTGAGCTGGGTTACGTCATATCGGCCACTATTTTTGTGCAGTTTCTTATAACCGCCGCCATTTTGGGCACCACCATGATCAATATTTTCATCTTTGCCAATACGAATACAATGATTGCCTCAATCATTTATTTTTTGGCTGTCCAACTACAGACCGCTCCTTGCTGCTATCAGGCCACCTGTCTGAAACATGATAGTGAGAATCTTTCCATGGCCATATTCCAGTGCAACTGGATGGGACAAAATATGCGTTTCCGAAAGCTATTATTATTTTTTTTGCATCGGTCCCAGCAGCCAATGACACTGACTGCCATGAAACTATTTCCCATCAACTTGGCCACCAATTTGAGCGTAAGTTGAATGAAATTTAAAAAATATTTTGATAATAATAATATTATGTGGTTCTTTATTTATTAACAGATTGCCAAGTTCTCTTTTTCGCTATATACGCTTATAAAAGGCATGAATATTGGAGAGCGTTTTACCTAACCTGATTAAACATATAAATTAATTTAATTAAATTTTTGTAGAAATTAGATCATTCGAAGTGAAAAATCTTCTTTTATTTAGCTATATTTATTTTATCATGATCAGTCATTTAAAGAAGATTGCTAACTTTCTTATCCAAATAGTTATGGAAGAATCAAGAGAATTGGCTGACCTTCAAAAGGCCAATTTTTCGTCTGGCGGTTCAAATAAATATGTTCTACTTGGAAATGCAAGGTCATTTAGGTCTCTCCCGTATCTAGGACTTCTTCTGTCATCCTTGACTCTCAGTGTAGCATAGGACCTCATGAGGGGTGCTCCTGAAGGGCTGATATCTCCGAAGGTATCCTGTTATCGGCAGATTCAGCACTCAATTCCTACTCTCACCTCCACGTGGTGCATCCTGGTAACCTGAGCAACCTTGATGAAGATACGGTAACCAACCCGTGTGGTAGTCTTGGTCAGGCCTAACAAGAGATGGAGCTCTCATTTTTTAGGCCATTCCAACATACTTGGTCTAAGGGTTAAAGATAGTACGCATTGAAAGACGGATGAATTGCATCGTCAATCAACGGAAATGAGTTGGGTTGCTGCAAAGATGATACGAAGCTTAAAAGCGAAGACCGATTTTGGACTATATTGACTTCTTTTTTTTTAAACATTTCCCAAAAATTCCGATTTAATCTGGTCTATACTAACAACTGGTTTTTCATTAGTCCCATTTGGGCAAATATAAAATATAAATGCACAAACAAAAAAAATGCATAATTAATGAAGATAGTTTCAAAATTGTAGGAGATATTTATAGCCTAATATTTCCCACTCTTGGTGGTTTCCCTAAACGCAAGCTACTTTATTTTTTATTATTTGTGACAACAGCGTTTTGCTCACAGTTACGATGTTGATTTTTTGCTTCTTAAAGTAATTTGAAATTTGGCGCCTTAGATCGCCACTCCATATTGGCGTGCTGGCAATGCTACAAACGGCGCATTTTACAGCACTGCAGCTAAAACTAAAGTTTATGTTTAACCATCAATACTTTTATAAACAATGCTTTATTTCAAAATACAATAATATTTAAGCACTTCTTGCGTGCGCGCTATTTCACAATGCCAACGATAATAATGTCAAGCCACATCGATGCCACATGCATCGACAGTGCATGTATCGATAGGATGAACACACATCGATACAATGTTCACAAATGTCAAGAGAGTTGCCACTATGCCACATTACATACGTTACATTTAAATAGTACTTAACCCGATTACATTCAATATTTACAGATGAATATTTTGGAAAAGTTGATTTGGGAGTGTAAACTTAGCGCTACATTTTTAATTGTTCCAAAAGTGCTCAACTATTGCACTGCTTAACTCAATAAGCTAGCGTGAATTTTATAATTTTACCAACATAATGTATAATCGATATTTGTGCTAAACATCGTAAGCAACGCATCGATATTTATGCGCCGCTTAACGATGTAGCAGCATATTTTGCACTTAAAATTAAAACAAATATTTAAAAACCTTTTATTAACAGCAAGCAATTGTTGTTAATAAAAATTAAGCCTATAATTTGGCTTAAATTTGCGCAGCTGCAATAAATTAATTAATTTTACAAGCATGTATAATATACATAAATATAAGTTCAGTTCGTGTTTGTTTTGTTTTAGTTGGTGCTTGGTGGTCATTGATCACGGACGTGTTAGTGCGCAGAGTTGGTTGGCTGCCTGCCGAAAGAAACAAAGAAACTGAATGTAAAAACAAAGAACTACAACAAACAGCAGCAACAACTTGTTGCTATTGTCATTTGTTTTGGTTTTTTTTTGTTTTGTTGCGGTTTTTCTTTTTTTGTGTGCTATTTTTTTTACTGTGGTGGCATCTAACAGATAACTTAAAAATTCTGTGTCAATTATGTGCGTACCGTTTGCGCTGCCGGTCGGCGCTGGGTGATCGGTCGGTCGGTCGGTCCGTCGTCGGTTCAGTCACTCTGGTGGTCATCAGTTTTAGTATCAGTTCAGTATCTGTTCCAGTATAAATAAAAGCACAAACTCAACGAACGCGACTCATTTAACAAACATTCCGCCTTAATTTGCTGCTTGTTTTACGCTGCTTGTGATAAAAAAAGCACTGCGCTAGTACATATGTTTTTGTACATATATACATATATACACAGTACATATGTTACTATATAGTAGTAGTTTGGTGTCTGGGGCACGATTATGATGGAAGTGAGTCGTGAGTCATTCATTCAAAGCACGCCCGCCCGTATGAAAAACGCAAATCATAAATAAAAAAAACTAATGCAGCAGCAGCGATCGCGACATTCTTTTTGTTTAATACATACATAAATATATACCTACTACATACATACATACATACATACAATTAAATGTATTTATTGTGCTACGCATTTTAATATCAACGTAGCTGTGTAAATAATGTGTCAAGTTAATAGTAAATAGTTACTTGCAGTTCAGTTCAGTTCGGCTAATAACTAATCGAGGCGCGCACGCACTCACACTTACGTACGCACAGTGCATTTAAAACACGTACGTGCTGCATACATATACATACATGTATATATATAGTTACATATGTATTGTTGTTTGTTTTATTGTTTTTGTTATTGTGTGCCCGTCGTAACAACAAGTGTGTGAAATATAACTAAAAGGTTAACAAATATTTAAAGCTCAAATGTAGCTCTAATAATTGCTTACAAATCGAGCCCTGGAAAATAAAAGCGAAAGGTAAAGTAAAAGTATTTCTAATAATTTTTTATTTTATTGCAACATTTGTTTTCTTTCTAAAGTTTAGTTTTTAAAAGTGGTTGGGTTGATTTTTCCATTATTGGCTATTGGGTATTTATTATGTTTCGGTTTCTTACCTGGAGTCTATGTACTATATGTACACAAATACATACATAGAGGGTGGTCCATATAAAAATTGGAATTTAATTTTGCTATAAAAACAAAGCGGTTGAATATTTTTCAATGTTCAAAGTTTTATTTGAAAGGTTAGTTCATGACATTTATTTATGAAAAATAATTTCGGTCAAATGACCACCACCGCTGGCTTGGCAGTATGCCACTCGATTGGTCCAATTTTTGAGCACATTTTCGATTGTTTCGGGCCTTCTCCTGGCAATAGCGGCTCCAATCTCGTCCTTCAGCTCATTAATTGTTTGCGGATTGTTGGCATAACATTCATCTTTCATCGCACCCCAAAGATAATAGTCCAAAGGCGTCAAATCGCAGCTTCTTGGTGGCCAATTCACAACGCCAATTCGGCTGATTATGCGATTTCTGAAGATTGTGCGCAGAAGATCGATTGTGGCGTTCGCTGTGTGGTCTTGTTGTATCCAAATATCGTCCAAAGCTTCATCTTTAATTTGTTCGAAGAATCAGTCGGTCAACATTGCGCGGCCATTGATGGTTTCGGCGGGTCTCTCTTCATTTTCGAAGAAAAATGGGCCGATGCTGCCGCCAGACCAAATTCCACACCAAACAGTCACTCGTTGTGGGTGCATTGGCTTCTCCTGAAACGCTTGCGGATTTTCTGAGCCCCATATGCGACAATTTTGCTTATTAACATAACCACCGAGGTGGAAATGAGCTTCGTCCGAGAAGATGATTTTTCGATAAAATTCGCCATCTTCGGCAAACGATCTTCCGCCCAATTTGCGAACCGTAGCCGCTTCGAAAGGTCAAAAATTCGTACCATTTCGTAAATACCAATGTTTTTACTAAATATTTACCAATATATGAATGACATTTGACGTTTTAAAAGTCAAATAATCGGTAGTTCAAATTCCAAACACTAGATGGACCACCATATATGTGCCTTGTATTCACATAAGATTTTCAAGCATCTGCTCAAGCTTTGCCAGTGCGGCTGGAATCGGGTGGACAGGACCGTAGAGAGTAGATCCGGGTCCCGGGGGAAATTTCGGATCTGGGCCCTATCAATTTTTCTTAATTCATAAAAATACATATAAAGGGTTTTTCAATAAGAGCTCTACAAAAGTTTTGGATATCAATGAAATTCTTCATTCCTGTGAAAGTACATTCGATGCCATTATTTATGGAACTCGATATCTTTTGCATGGCCGCCACGGGCACGCTTGCAGAAGTCCAGACGCTAAACCCAAGTTTCGACAGTTTTCAAGCATAAATTGGCAATTTCACGTTCGATATTCGTACGAAGTTCATCAATCGTCGCTGGCTTGTTGGCATAGACCATAGACTTGACGTAATCCCACAGGAAATACATTGGAACATTTGTTGAGATAACAACGTTCACCAAACTTGGTTTTCTATAAATCGATTGTCACCTGTTGAAAACCACATATTGTCCAAGTCCATATCATCCAATTCGGGCCAAAAATATTCGGTTATCATTGAGCGGTAGCTATTCCCATTCACAGTAACGTGCCGGTCTTGATCATCACGCCTATAAACCGCACCAAACCGTAATTTTTCCGGTATGCTATGGTGACTCATGGAGTACGTGTGGATTTCTGCCTGACCAATAACGCATATTTTGCTTATTGACGAAGCTATTCAGCCAGAAATGATCCTCATCGCTGAAGATGATTTTTGGATGAAAATCCGGATCATTTTCAAGTTGTTGCTCAGCCCAATTCACGAACATACGACGCTTTTGGTAGTCAAGCGGTCTCAGTTCTTGCGTCAATTTAATCTTGTAAGGCCAAATGTAGGCCAAGATCTTTTCGCAAAATTCGCCACAACGACGTCACAGAGATGCCCAACGCTTGAGAACGACGTGTGAGAGACTAATTTGGGTCTTCCTCAATTGATGCGCTATAGGCCGCAATATTCTCGACACCACGGGTACTTTTTTGTCTCACTGGCATGGGAACATTTTGTACTGTGCCTGTGAATTCAAATTTTTCCACTAAACGCTCAATTGTTGATCTGGACAATTATGACGACCATAAATTGGATGTAGCGATCTTAAAGTTGAGACCACTGACTCTGAATTTCGTTAGTAAATTTCAATAATTTTGACTCGTTGTTGGATCGTATATCTTTTCATGATGAAATGGCAAACCTTACTGAAGAGAAATGTCAAGAGAACCGGAAAAAAATGCTCGTTTGCTGTTCCTATCGGTCTACTTTTGTAGCTTCCCTATTGAAAAACCCGATACATATAATTGTTAAAAAGTGTGAGATAAACATACAAAAAGTATTGAAAGATTTCTGAAAGAATTGATGATTTGATAAAATCATAATAATGCATTTCATAAAACTTCAATGTAGATCTAAAAAAAAACGCAACTGAAAGAAGTTCCAATTAGCCTTACATATGTTTCACAATAACCGTCAAGATGCTTGGAATTTCGTTTTTATAATATCATCAAAGTCGAGTTTTTTAGCTAACTCAGATTCCAAATACAAAGTTGCCAAACAAAAAAGTATCTTACGGAGCTCTAGCAGAATGATAATTTACTATATTTTTTTTAAGTAAAAAACTTCACATATAACTCGAATTCTGGTCCCTTCGAGAGCTCCGGGCCCAAGGGAAAAAGTCCCCGACCCTCTCCCCCCTCTCGTCGGGCCTGCGGCTGAACAATTCCCACTCTGTTTCGCAAAATGGACGTCATTCCAAATTTCTCACTGGCTACTGCCGTGTCTTTGATTTTTTTTTATCCACAGATCTACCTATTGAAAATTATTTTATGTGCATACATTTTTTTTTTAAATATATCTCAATCATGAAGATATTTATGAATTAAAAAAACGACAATTATTCTTCGATAAGTATATCACAATAGTCAAAAATGCTTGCGGATAATGAAAAATAGCACGAAAGGATAAAAAGCATCCTATAATCTGGGTTAAAAGTGGTCAACATTTTCGTTATTTCAATATGATGTCAGAAACTTTTAAAATAAATCTGGAAATCTACTCAATAAAAAAAGAAAGGAGTGCGTTTCCTTAAATTGGAGGATGATCAAAAAGGGCCAGCCGGCAGTTGAATACTTATTACATGATAACTTTCAAAAAGATAAGGTCGGAATCAATTCTTATTGTTACTAAACTGCATGAAGTGTAAAAATATAACGTGGTCCGTATCGTAATATACGGTCCTTAAGGCCGTAAACCATCTTATAAAGGGGATCAAATGGATGGTATTTAACAAGAATTGCAAGATATGTGGTATAATTTTAACATATGTTCAGAACAAATCGGTTGCCGAAAGCCCTTCATAATATGGTCTGATATTTGTGTTATGTGGAAAGATCCTAAGTGTGATGTTTCTGGTCATATGAACAGGAATATATTAAATAACATCAGCTACGATTCGGTCCCATATCCGAAGCATCTACCTTCCGGAACAGATTCGCATTCTACCTTTGTCACGATAACCCAGCAAATCAGGCGGAAATTTGTAAAAATTGTAAAAAGAAATTTAAAATGTTATCCTCGTGCAGTTTGAAATGTAAATCACGTGAAAAAGATAAAACTTCTTTTATTTAGAATTTATCGTCTATTTTACGCGTGAATTTCGTTAAAAAGAAAACATTTCTTACTTTAGAATATAATGTTAGCTAAGAATCGAAAGTCTGATAAGCCTCGAGGGAAATATGTGAAAATTTTAACTTACAGAGTTTGTTTTTATTTTTAATCCCAACTTTCAGCTGGAAGGCCTACGTTACTGTAGCTGTAAACCTTTTATAGCTTATTTATATAAATAAATGAATCCAAACTTTAGGAGTAAATATTTAAAATTACAATATTTCTTATAGAGAATTAAAAAAATAGATAGACCATTGCTTTCACTTCAGTACAGAAAAGAAAAGGTTCGGCTCAGAAATAAAAAAAAATATTAAAAAAAATAACGAAATTATGGTCATACTATTGCTTTCAAATAAGAAAAAATCTATTGAAATAGCTACTCTAAAAGTTTCTCTGCTGATAAGCGCTAAATTGAAGAAGATGAGTTAGAGTTAATTGTTTGGTTAAAAAAAAAACAATAGTGAAGCATAGAATGTGTTAATTGAGTACATCTCTAATTTTTCGCGAAGATAAAATGTAGCACAAAATACATGTCCAACTTCGCGTGCTATATAAATAGTATAGAGTATTGAAAATTCGTAAATCGAACCACTGTGTGCTGAACCCGATAAAAGCAGGACAACCTCTGCCGAGTTCCTTTTTATTCTTGAAGAGCATTGGGGCTTATATGTATATATATATATATATTTATAAATACTAGGGGCCAACCCCCGTGCGATCTTCTTTATTTCATTTAAATCGTGCAGACCATAATGTTTCCGTAATCTTTGAACCATTGTTATTCGCGATATTTAAGATTCGAAAAATCCATATTTGGATTTCCACAGCACGTTATTGTGTATTTACGGAATAAACGTATTTTGCAAAATTGTTTTTTTTCCTTAAAATCTAAAGAATAAAAATATCTTTAATTTGTAAATCAGTAGACGCATTGTCAACTTACAAAATTACAAACTATTTTTGAGGCTACTCTTTTATATAAATAGATTATATATATTTATATAATTTTCCAAATATATTAGACTTTTTTACAGTAAAGTAATTCCAAAAATGGCTAATATAAAGTCGTACAAATACATGAAACGAAAATAAACAGAAATTTTGACCATAACAAAATTTGCTTAAATAAAGATTAAATAACTTAAATATTCTATTGAACGCCAAATATGTTTACGATATCTGCAAAAATAATCGAATTATGAACTTAAAGCTATTATATTGACTTTTCTAGGATACCCTGATTATTTCTAGGCAACTTTGGTAGAACTTCTACATTTTATTCCTTATATACCAACCTATTACACTCTTTGAACTTATAGGTACAGTGAGTAAAATTGTATATAAAACGGATGTAATACACCCTAATAAGAAAAAAACTTCTTATTATATAGCATTGCTCAAAAATCCGACCTACAAATAACTTAACTTTTTAACTGCTGTCACGCGTCGTGATGCTGAAATCATTATCATGTAAATGGCTCAAATGATCGTTACACAGAATTAATTCAAGATTTTTAAGTTCCACAAGATGTTATAATATATGTTAAAAAATAGTAAAAATCTTTGCCTATGCGAAAAGAATGTTATAATCTTTCACTTTTACAAAAATTTGATAGCCTAATATTAAATGGGTCAACATTTTTGGTAGCTGGCAGAGAGAAAGACTCTCTGGTGAAAGTTCTGAATTTCTTGTTTTTATTTGACATAAATTTTATAATCGAAAACGAATAAAATTATGGACGTATGCATAAGTTAATTTGTTTATATTTTTAGCAACTATTTAGTTAGTTTTATATAACATAGAACAAGCGCGAATAAAAATTTGTTATCGATATTTAATTTTGTCTGCCGCTCATCTCTAGAATTTATCAATAAACTTTTCGCTACTTGAATAGAGGCATCAAGGATAGCGGATAAATATAACTTTTAGATAATTTGCTTCTCATAATCGCAAATTTCTTGAAACTTAACCTATGCATCATCAATTCGACATCTATATTTACCATATTTACCATATCGCTGTTGTTCTACTTGCAACTCGTAATTGCTTATCGCTGTAATTTAATGTGCCTGCCATTGTTGTTCATATTTTACCATATTTATGAGAAAAAAGTCGCTGAGCTAAGCAAAAAAATAATAATAATAAAAATAAATGAAAATGAACACTGTCTTGGGTAAACTACAACAAGAAAAAAATGGAAAACTACCGCTGATATACTCAAGTTTCCAAGTTTTGCCAAATCCTCCAGTAGCGATTACTTCAAAATTTCCCTTTTCTTGAAGATAATGTATTTGTAAGCCCGGCAGACGTTGTCCTGCCCAAACTTTTTGAAAGTGAATAAACATCGTAAAATTCTCTATGTTAGTTAGCTTATCTGGAAAAATATAAGATTTTTAGATTAGTTTGCAGCGCGATTCAAACTTGATTCGTTGCATTTCTTCCAATTAAAATACATAATGCATTGATCGATTAGGAGACGGCGTTCCCAATTGTCCTAATGCTTTATTGTAAACTTTCGGCGTAAATTCCATCACTGGATTACGCTTTGCTTGATGTACTCGAAACCAAATATCTTCTGATAAATTATCTTGATACTTTATCCAAAATTCACGTGGATTTGATGAAAAACATGTTGCCAAAATAATCGCCAATAGAACACGTATTTGCGATATGAAAAATAGCTGATTACTTATTCTCAGACCTACCCAATAGGCACACAAAATTTCATGAGAATCGGTCCAGCCGTTTCGGAGGAGTATGGGCACTAACATTGTGACACGGGAATTTTATGTATAAGATATATTTTGATTTAACAATAATTCCCAAAATTTTTCAAAAATTACGCACAGAGGTAACATATTTTGTGGAATTTATTCAGCCGAGTAGGCAGCATAAATCATCGAGCAAGTGATTCATTCAAAGTTCTCCTGAACTGGCCCCCATTAGTTTATAGACTTGTCATCTCTGTCGGTATCTGTTAATTGTTTTAACTTAATCTATTAAGTGAAAAATAAATTTATACGAAAAGTATAAATGTGTGTCAGTATATTTATTTTTAAATTTTTCAAAAAGAATTATTTAATTGAAAATCAATTAAATTTAAGAAATCTTAGTGTAGTTTATGTATGCAGCTATGTATGTGTATGAATGTCTAGATCTCGGAGATCATTTGAGCTTGGAATACCAAAATTGGGTCTAGGAAAATCTTAAAAATCTTGGAAATGCTGTTAAAAGCAAGGATGGTATATAATGTGGGGTTAAAAAATGGATGAAAGTACAACTTAATAGAACATACTAATGAAAATCTTTGAAAAAAGTATAAATATTTATTTTCAAATTATATAAAATTATCATATTAATTTTTTTTGCAAAAATAAAAGTTATGAAATAATAGTTAGATGTATATTTTTAATATAAAAAAATGGCGGACGTAAAGTCAGGCGCGGACGACTTTAGGATACCCTGTACCACTAGCTTGTAATAAAGTCCGATTTCTTCACAAAACCAAAAACAGAAGAGTTTTTAAGCAAAAATTTTTTTTTGACCGATCGTTCCTATGGGAGCTATATGATATAGTCAACCGATTTCAATAAAATTTGACACAGTGCTTAAATACCTTAAAAACGATATGAATGCCAAATTTATTTCAAATATCTTTACAAACAAACAAAACACATCGAATTTTGTATAAAAATCGTGTTTTTGGACCGATTGGTCCTATGGGAGCTTTATGATTTAGTCAAACGATTTGGATTAAATTTGGTACAGTGCTAGGAACTATAAAATACTCACGAATGTCAAATTTGGTCCCAATATCTTAACAAACAAACGAAACACAACAAATTTTGTTAAAAAATCGATTTTTTGGAAATCGGACCTATGGGAGCTATATGATATAGTCAACCGATTTTGTTCAAATTTGGCACATAGCTTAAGTGCTCTAAAAAATTTCCAAACGCTAAATCTGGTTAGGATATCTTTATTAAATAACAAAATATAGCGAATTTTGATTTTAAACAATTTTTCACAAGAAAGTGAATTTCGAGTGGACCACCAAAATAGGCTTTTATGAAAATATTCAAAAATCGACTTTTTGTTACTCTTAATAGTCCTCCAGGGTGCTTAGGGCTTCTACAAGATCTTTCTACTCTATTTGGCGCAGTTTGCTTAGCTGTGCCAGCCACGTCTTGCTGCCGTACAACAAGATGGATTTGACGCTCGCATTGAAGATCCTCAGCTGGATAAGGTTTTTTACCTTGTAAATGGAAGGTATAAGTTGATTTTGAAATATTTAAAAAAAAAAACTATTTTGAAAAATTGAGCGACTCGAAATTCATTTCACCCAATAGCAAAATTTCTTAAAATGACCCAAAGAATCAAAATCACGAGAGCCTGTATACCCAAAAAAAAAATTGAGCCACCCTAATGTATACATATTTTCTATTTATATATAAGTACCGATAGCTTTTAATAGTATCATGCTATTTCGGATAGTTTTAGAGCGGATGATATTTTATTAATATCTATAATTGGAAACGGTTTGCTTGACAGTAGTACTGAAGAATTTTTTGTATGACGGAATTTTAATGATTCCCCATAAATAGATGCAGAAAGACATGCTCCGAGTATATCCAAAAATTCTAATTTTGTACCCAGTCCCAAATTTAAAGCAGCCAGACTTCTCATTTGTGAGGATATTTACAATTCAAATTGACTTTGGCTCAACTTGAGATCAAGATTGAACTTGGAACAGCGCAACGCTCGAGATATTGTTAGAAAATGCAAAAATTCGTTTTTTCAAAGGAAATATAAAAAAGTAGCAGATAAGCAACTTCTTGACTTGACGCCTCACTCCTTTAAGTTTTTAAAACAAAAAAGAATGCATACCAGATGATCCACTGTCTGTCTGTACCCAAGATCTAGCTCAAAAATTGAACACTGTTCATTTCTCGCTTGGAAAATATTTTTAGTTAAACCTTGTCTGTCACATAGTGTTACATTTACATTATATACATTTAGTATATTATGTATATGATACATGCTGTGTTGAGTTGAGTTAGTTGGTCGACTGACCAGCTCCATATGGTTTTTTAATATTATTTTTTTTTTCTTTGTTTTTAGACTGGTTTATAGCGCACGGTTCTGTTTCGCCCGCTTTGTTAATTGCTTGGCAATTTAAACAATTATAAACATATTAACTTTACTGATGTTGACACACATTTTGCTTATTTTTCTTTTTTTTTTTTGCAAAACATCGGGGATTTGTGTTGATTTTTGCGGTTCCAAACATTTTACGAACTTTCTTTACGTAGTGTTTGTGTGCTTTCGCTGAGGGCCCCTGAAGGGGGGTACTGTAGCTCTCAAACAGGAAGAAAATTTGTCTTTATTGCTTAATCACAAATACCAATATTAAGCTTATTATTATATTGTATTTGTTATGATTTATTATTTTCAGCTTAGTAAAGCTCTTTAAGATTTCGTGCTCCAGAAAAGCAAAGAACCTAACCGAATAATTTTATTCGGAATCGTTTTTGCGAGCTCCGGCAAACGAATTCTTTTGTCGATATTGCTCATTTTATTTTCGATAATAAAAATATCAGAATATTCCAAAAATAATATCCATATATAATTGGTACTCTTTTAAACTTATTTTACCAATACATTTTAATTCCTTTTGCAACAAAATATTCGATTTCAAAACATATAAACATTTCGGTTTGATGGTATAGGAAGCAGCAAACATTCGATTTCAAAATGAATAAACTGTTAGGATTCGATTTCCGGAGAATGGTCGGATAATAAATATAACAGGTGGGCTGAAAATTCCGTATCGTTTCAATGAAAAAATATTTTTTTTGCCAAAATTCGCTTTTATTATTCAACATAGTTGCCTTCAAGAGCGATACAGCGATTATAACGGTCTTCAAGTTTTTCGATACCCTTCCGGTAGTAATCCTTCGACTTGTCCTCAAAATAGGCTTCAGTTTCGGCGATGATTTCTTCGTTGGTGTGAAATTTTTTTCCGGCGAGCATTCTCTTAAGGTCCGAGAAGAGGAAAAAGTCGCTTGGGGCAAGGTCCGGAGAATACGGTGGATGGGGGAGCAAATCGAAGCCCAATTCACGCAATTTCGACATCGTTTTCATGGACTTGTGGCACGGCGCATTGTCCTGGTGAAACAAGATTTTTTTCTTCTTCATTTGTGGTGCGTTTCTTGGCGATTTCGGCCTTCAAACGCTCCAGTAACACTATATAATAGTCGCTGTTGATGGTCTGGCCCTTTGGAGATAGTCGATAAAAATAATTCCTCGCGCATCCCAGAAAACAGAGGCCATGACCTTGCCTGCTGACCGTTGCGTCTTTCCACGCTTCGGAGGTGGTTCGGATGCAGCCGTCCACTCGGCCGACTGGCGATTTGACTCCGGTGTGTAGTGGTGGAGCCATGTTTCATCCATGGTGACGTATCGGCGAAAAAAATCGGTTTTATTGCGCAAAATCACCTCCAAACAGGCCTCGGAGTCGTCGATGCGTTGTTGCTTTTGGTCAAATGTGAGATTGCGCGGCACCCATTTCGCGCAGAGCTTTCGCATATCCAAATATTCATGAATGATGTGACCGACGCGTTCCTTTGATATCTTTAAGGCCTTGGCTATGTCGATCAACCGTATTTTGCGGTCTCCCAAAATTATTTTGTGGATTTTTTTCACGTTTTCGTCCGTAACTGCCTCTTTTGGGCGTCCACTGCGTGCGTCGTCTTCGGTTGACATATGACCGGTACGAAATTTAGCAAACCACTTGCGAATGGTTGCTTCGCCCGGGGCAGAGTCCGGATAACACTCATCAAGCCATTTCTTGCTTTCGACGGCACTTTTTTTCATCAAAAAATAATGTTTCATTAACACACGAAACTCTTGACTTTCCATGGTTTTCAAAAATAACAAAAGTAGCGTCACTCTCGATACGATAACTCACAAACTAATGATCCGACAGCTGTCAAATTTTTACAGGTATCTTTTGAAGGTTGGTACTACCTAAGAAGGGTATGAATTTTATTCTGGTGGCGCCATCTCATAGAAACGATACGGACTTTTCAGCCCACCTGTTAAATATCCGAATATTCAAAAAAAAAAAATATCCGCATAAAATTGGTGTGTTTTTAAACTTATTTTACCTATACATTTGAATTCTCCTCCTGAGAGCAGCAATCATTCGGTTTCACAACGAATCCAATCCGAATCCACTAAATAATAAAAATCTGATCAAAACTTCGATTGAAAACTTATCTTTGATGAGTATGTACATATGTATTTGTTGAAGCTAGTCAAGAACTTAACTTTTAATAAAAATTGGGCTGTATGCCTCTTATATAATTATACAAAAATTAATATTTCAAGTGGTACGTCTCGAGAACTTTTGATATTTTAAAATTGTGGAGCTACAATGGAAAAGTATTTCCTTAATTTAATCACTTTTTATACCCTGTACCGTATGGTACCAAGGGTATATTAAGTTTGTGCAAGCCGAAAATGTATGTAACATATAGAAGGAGACGTCGGAGACACCCCAAAGTTACCTAAAATATGATCAGGGTGAATAGAGAAGTCGATATACCCATGTCCGTCTGTCCGTCTGTCCGTCTGTCCGTCCGTCCGTCTGTCCGTCCGTCCGTCCGTGTGAACGCCTAGATCTCAGAGATGGTAAGAGCTAGAGTTACCAAACTTTCACATTAGATCCCATATTATTCCATAGGAGGCAAGTTTATTTTATTTTTTTGATATCGGGGATAAATTATATAGCTCCCATAGGAGTGTTTGAGACGACCTCGACAAAAAAAAAGCGTTTTAGATGAATAATTCGTTTGTTTATGAAGATATCGTAACGAAATTTGGTATTCGAAAGTTTTTTATAGTTCCCAATCACTGTACCAAATTTGATCGAAATCGGTTGACTATATCATATCGCTCCCATAGGACCGATCGGCCAAAATAACTTTTTTAAAGAGAAATTCGCTATATTTCGTTTTTTAATAAAGATATACTAACCAGATTTGGCGTTTGGAAATTTTTTAGACCACTTAAGCAACGTGCCAAATTTGAACAAAATCGGTTGACTATATCATATAGCTCCCATAGGTCCGATCTTCCAAAAAATCGATTTTTTAACAAAATTTGTTGTGTTTCGTTTGTTTGTTAAGATATTGGGACCAAATTTGACATTCGTGAGTATTTTATAGTTCCTAAGCACTGTACCAAATTTAATCCAAATCGTTTGACTAGATCATATAGCTCCCATAGGACCAATCGGTCCAAAAACACATTTTTTATACAAAATTCGATGTGTTTTGTTTGTTTGTATAGATATTTGAAATAAATAAATTAAGTATTTAAGCACTGTGTCAAATTTTATTGAAATCGGTGGACTATATCATATAGCTCCCATAGGAACGATCGGTCAAAAAAAAAATTTGCTTAAAAATTCTTCTGTTTTTGGTTTTTTGTGAAGAAATCGGACTTTATTACAAGCTAGTGGTACAGGGTATCCTAAAGTCGTCCGCGCCCGACTTTACGTCCGCCATTTTTTCAATCTTGTATATGTTGTTCGGATAATATATTTAATAATCGGCACGAGCTATTCTCCTATCAGAGGGATTAGATGAGTCGTTTTCAGTTGCCTTATTGAGAGGTTTTCTGAGCCGTCGTGAGCGAGAGTATTTAAGTGCATCACGAGCCTGATCGACAAATTAATTAGGTGAGTCAGTTGCTTTATTAAGGGAATTTCCAAAAGCTCGTGGTATAGAGTATCAGGTATAGAGGTATAGAGTCCTATCAGAGGGATATGCAACTTTCGAAAAATCTCGTGAGTGAGAATATTGAAGTGCCTCTCGAGCCTGATCGACAAATTTATTAGTTGAGCCAGTCGCTTTATTGAGGAGTTTTCTGACAACTCTTGTTATAGAGTATTTAAGTGACTCACGAGCCTGATCACCTTATTGAGGGGTTTTCCGAAAGCTCTTGCTATAGAGTATTTAAGTGCCTCCCGAGCTAGTCTCCTATCAGAGGAATTAGTTGTCGTTGTCATTTGCCTTATTGAGAGGTTTTCTGTAAGTTCGTGAGCGAGAGTAAATAAGTGTCTCACGTGCCTGATCGATAAATTGATTAGGTGAGTCAGTCGTCTATTTAAGGGGTTTTCCTAAAGCTCGTGATATAGAGCTTAAATACTCTTACGAACATGTCTCCAACTAGAGGAATATCCAGATCGTTATTAAAAACTCTAGTGAATGTCTCTCTAGAATGTCATGAGCCGTGCTGCATTCAATCCGATGGCCATGTGGCAGCAATTATGTTTTTATCGATTTATGTTTATTTGTTTTCTCTGGAAATATTTATTCAGTAAATCTGATGCTTTGACAAGCAAAAAGTGTGTCATTCGAATATGTCCCAATCGAAATCTTTCTTATACCATTTAACTGTTTACAAAGAAGGGGTCCGATGCAAACACGACCCCTGCAAAGATTCTCTAAGCTTTGTAGTGACCAGCTCATGTTCAGTGGTGCCTAGAGCTATAAACGCTTGAATAAATCTGATACTATAATAATTTGTTTTCAACTTTATCTGAAATGTTTTATTGCTCTGATATGATATCCAATACGATACGATAGTATAGTTCATGTTGGAAATGGTGAAATAATGATAAAGCTGTTTTTTACTCTGCACTTGGGAAACTCGACTTTTAAGATAGAGATATAGACTTGACACTATAAAGGCAACCCATCCTCGTGCACAGGGAAATTCCTTGAAAAGTTGTGTAAAATATTTGTAAAAATCAGTGAACAAATTTTCTTTCTTATCCATTCGTCGACCCATATCTTGGAGATTATAACAGCGTTTGGTAACGCCCAAAGTAAAGCCTTTTATATAGTTAATGTTTCACAAAGCAAGTTGATATGCAATAAAGTTTCCTCGAGGGACATTTTTCGACTTTTTAGCCTTGTTTGACCTCAAAAAGACGTCATTCTTCATTTTCGAAATTCAGTTCACTTTGGACGCAATACTTTTGTTCTTCATTTCTGTTTTTAAAGTTGAATTGCTTTAATTAGGTAGTTAAAGTCAATCCTAGAAAAAATAATATATACCTGATATTTCAACAAGAAATAATCTGCGTCTGATATTGTAAAAGAGAGCCATTGGCCAAAGATTAACTTTTCTTTGCAAACTATCAACTCCGCCCTTGGCCTCGTTGTAAAATTCTACAATTTTAGTATTTTTTGTGGGTCGGTTAAGTCGATGAGACTAATCGAAGGGTAAGTGGAGAATAAAGTAAGCAATCTTCGCCAATTATACAATAGTATGTTCAAATCCATAATCGGTATGGAAAACGAACTTTTTCATCATGTCGAGCAATATCGGCGGAATTTCTATTCGATTCTTTTAAATCGTACCAACTGCTGTTATTTGTCGTTTCAGTGTTCGTTTGGAGAGTTGGAGAAATGGTCGCCTGTGACGTTCCTTCTATTCAAACTTTCTGCCTTATCCAACACGGCACAGTTCCCTTGGTTGACTTAAGGAGCGCATGTTACAAGCGTAATAGGTTTCCGCATCAACTGCAACCCATATTTTGATTCCATGCCTCGCTGATAAGTAATTTATAGAGTGAAATGCGATTTACCACGAAAAGAAAGAAGTTGGTCATCTACAGTGATGAAATCTCCTGTATAATAAGATTTCTTTCAATCTTTGAACCCATTTATCAAAAACGAAAGCGGGTAGGTGCCAGTTTGTCTCTTGTACTTTCTCTTTGATCCTAGTCGTCAAAAGGGAGACATTAATTGATTTGTTTGAACCGTTGGAGAAACGTAGCTTTGTTGTCCCATAATTCTAGCAAACTTTCGCTTTCACAATTGTCATGAAAAAATTCCAAAACCACGTCACCTGTATTGTGTAAAATTTACCCAAAAATACTCATTTTTAGCTTTTTTTTATAAAGGACACATAGGACATCCTTGGACATGTCAAATGCCAAATTCATAAAATTCATATTCAATTTACGCTTTGAGCCGAAATCCCCAGATGATTCAAGCAATTGTAAGTGGGGAAAATCAGTTTTGAAACTTTCCTACGGCGGAACAGGTCAAGAGTTCGTTACAAGTTTCAGAAAATACACTAATCACTCCTATTGCCTTCTCCTATTGCGGATTATTCACTTGCTGACCTTATGATAAGAACCTTTGGTCTAGAAGCCACAAATGTGTCTATATTATTTACCACCGATATCCAATCTAGGGAATCGTGGTTCTAAACTCAGCCAGGTCATAGTGATTGTATTAATTTCTTCAAGGACGACTCCAAGCTCAACCACCATGTTGGGGGTTGTTTACACTGAGGAACTAAATATTCGGCAGTCTTTCCGACTTACGGACCACTGCAGAGATCCTTGCCATTAATGGGGCATTGATCTGTGGCTGTGGGATACTGAGGCGGCTATAAAGTCACTTCGAGCATTATCCTCCAACTCGATGACAGTCAACAACTGCTGCAAATCTATTCAAGAGATGGCACAGTTTGTTATGAGCCTCATTTGGGTGCCAGGACACAATATTAAAGGCAACGAAATATCAGATGAATTGGCCAGACAGGGCACGACCTCTACCCTCCTACCGGATAAGGAGGATAATCGAATGCCTATGGTCTGTTTCAAACTACAAACAAGAGAGTGGCAACGGGATTAGAATCCTCCTAGCGGGACTATCTTACGAGAAGGGCTATATAGAGATCTGCGGTATCACAACGGATTGGCTTAGGCCTACCTTACCTATCCTAATCTAGGTCTGCTACGTCATAATCTTCAATCTAACAAACTCACAACTCAAGGTTGTGATATTCTACAAAAATATTATTAATCTTACGGCAACTTCAAATGAAATTTTTACAAACTTTCCAACACTTGACGATATGCCGCTTTTATATACATATATACACATTGTATACATAACAACATAATGTATGGATAAACACTTTTTATGATTATAGCTTACAAAGTATTTTTTTCTTTAGACTGTATAAAATTTGTTTATCACAAATGAATCATATTATGTACCATATACCATAAATCTACATGAGCTTTGTGTCCATCGAGCAATGGTGTTGTTTACATTATATATTGGCAATTTTTTCTATGTACTTGAAGATAACGTCAAAAAATGCAGCGCTCTCATGTTGCAGCATATATTATTGTATATATATGTACACTTAATACATAGTACAATGGGATATATGAACAACGCGTTAAATAACCAGCTAACCAGCTGGCTCCGATGTCAATACATAATGGAATGCTGAGCCAGCGATCCCCATCCATGGGAGACTTAAGAGCTTTGCAAATAAAAGAGCAGTTGTCATATCATTGAGAAAATTTTAAAGAAATGAGCATAGAGATACTCTCTATTGAGTTCAAGCCGTTATGTTTGTACATAAAACATACATATGTACA
Source organism: Chymomyza amoena (assembly GCA_037043745.1). Lineage (NCBI taxonomy): Eukaryota > Metazoa > Arthropoda > Insecta > Diptera > Drosophilidae > Chymomyza > Chymomyza amoena. The sequence goes on along the minus strand of JBAMAX010004112.1, from coordinate 20,196 downwards.
TGTGTATATATATACTTTATATGTGTGTGTGCATTTCCAAGTGGTTTGACAACATTTTATAGCATTTATTTATCGGCGTCTGCAAAGTTTCCATCCGAATCGATTTTGATTTTCACATAAGCGAAAACGAATCCGCATTTGAATAATTCCATACTATCTCTATAGAGAGAAAGCGCGTTAAAGAGCAAGCAACAGTGTTGTAAAGCGAACGATTGACACTAAAAAAACATAAAAGATAAACGCTCTGAATACAAATAAAGCGAAAAAACTATCTTGAAACTGATAGGTTTAGTCTAGTATCTAATCTGATGCATTTGATACTCTTTGTTTGTTATACAACATTGTAATATGCATCTGTTTTGTACTCTTACATAATTTTTCTCTCTTTTCATTTTATACGCCTTTTACAACACTTTTAGTTTTTAAGTCTGTTACATGGCTACATTGGTTAGGTTACATTGTTGTGGTAAACTTTCTCAGATTTGGACTATCACAAAATAGTTTTGATTGAAGCTTACTTAAATAATGCAAGCCGATCTGAAGCAGAAGAAACTGGGTGATCATGTGATTAAGAGGTATACACAGAAGTCAGAACATAACATAAGAAGAACATAACCTTGTTACAAAAATTATTAAAAATTAAAAATAATAATAATAATTAGAAATTATTTTATTGTAACACTATTTATTTAATATTTAAAACGTGTATATCTCGAAATGCATCTTTTTTTAAAGGTAGGGGGGCGATCAGCAAGTTTTCGAGAGAACCATTGGACCTATCGATTTTATTTTTATGGTCTACTTTAAAATCTGGTTGGTGAATAAAGACATTTTTATTAGGAACAAAGCTTATTTTTTTTAAATAAATAACTGATTTCTTCTAACATGGGCGAATCCGCGGGGGGTATTCGGTTACGGACCCCCCAACTTAAAATTTTTTTGCGAGCTCTATTTAAAGTATATACCTCGAAGTGAAAAACCCTCCTTATAACCAAATCCTGTACCTTAGGCTGCCTTTCAAAATCCAAAAAATCAACTCTGCTTAAAAACTTTAATTTCTTCGTCTTCTTTAGGGGAAAGAAGTATATACCTAAGTGATATTCAAAATGTGTGATTATTTATTTCATATAGAGATTTCCTACAAATTTTGGTCCCTGCAAAAGTTTTTTTTTAAAAATTATGGCCCTATAGCACATAGTTTTTACGAAAAAGTTCAATAAAACCACTTTAATAGTTAGATATCCCAAGAACTTTGCGAAAAAGTACTAAGCATTGGTTTTTTCGAAAGAAAAAGTGTTCATTACCCTATTACTTAAGTAATTATTGTATTATTATTATCTGGGTAGGTATCTATATGTGATTTATTCCAAAATGATTAGCATCTAATTGCACAACGCCTAGATCTTAGAGATCATTGGGAGTTAGACAAATCAGATTGTGGGAATATTCATACATAGGAAAGTTTTGTTTATTTATATTGAAATCTGGCTGAAATCCATTGTTAAAGGTCAAACTTTAGATGTCCTACGCACAAGTATTTCATAAAGTAAAACTTTATTTTTACGAAATCCAATAAAGTGTACTTTTATATTTAATATGTAAGCTTTTTTGAGAGTAATAGAAACAGAATTTCCACATGTTTCTATTGTACATTTCTATTAATTCGTTTTTGATGAGCCCAGAACCAGAAGTACATTATCTTTTTAAATATGAGTATGGGTCATACTTAGTGTGACCAACTGGCTCGGAAAAGCGACGTTCTCCAGGTGCTCCGAATTTTTATAGTACAAATTAGTTAAATTTTAAAATTTTTTAAAGAACACCCAATATCGCTTAAATTCGATTTTAAACAAAAAGCAGCAGAAAAATAGATTCACATTATTCAAAACACCTCTGTACTTTGAAATTCTAACCCCATATTCGTGATTAGCGACCCCGTAAGGCCATATTTGCATAACCAACTCGAACTTTAAATACAAAAATGAAAAACACATCTAAGGTCCGCCATTTTGAAATTTCAAAAAACTATTAAGGCACTTAAATTCTCTCGCTCACGATTTTCACCAAACCTCTCAATAAGGCAACTGAAAACAACTCACATAATTCCTCTGAGAGGCACTTCAATACTCTCGCTCACGAGATTTTCCGAAAGTTGCATATCCTTCTTATAGGAGACTAGCTCGTGAGGCACTTAAATACTCTATAACACGAGCTTTCGGAAAACGCCTCAATAAGGCAACTGACTCACCTAATCAATTTGTCGATCAGTCTCGTGAGACACATAAATACTTTCGCTCACGAGCTTTCAGAAAACCTCTCAATAAGTCAACTGAAAACGACTCACCTAATCCCTCTGATAGAAGAATAGCTCGTGCGGCACTTAAATTCTCTCGCTCACGAGATTTTCCGAAAGTTGCATATCCTTCTTATAGGAGACTAGCTCGTTAGGCACTTAAATACCCTATATCACGAGCTTTCGGAAAACCCTTTAAATAGACGACTGAATCACCTAATCAATTTATCGATCAGGCACGTGAGACACTTATTTACTCTCGCTCACGAGTTTTCAGAAAACCTCTCAATAAGTCAATTGAAAACGACTCACCTAATCAGTTTGCCGATCAGATCCCTAATTAATTTTACGGAGCTAACTTTTTTTTTACTGAGTGCAATCTCTCTCTGGGTTACGCTCCAAAAGTTTCAATGTGGCGATGCCCTGTCATTGGTAATCTCTAAAATATAACAATTAAAAATAATTATTACTTTTTGCTCGTGTATATATAGAATTTATAATACTAATTTTATAAATAATAGATAATGAGCATATTTATATTGTGAACCAAAATATAGTTTATATCTGTATCCCCGTGCGTGTGATGATAATATCTGTTGATGTTGGATTGTATATTGTATATACAATTGATTCATAATTTAAACGATATGCGTACAACATTTGTGTGTCTGAGCGTAATAATAATTTTTATTTAGCAGCCATTTGTGCGAGCTCTATATGGCTTCTGGTTCTGTATTAATCATCCAATAATAAATGAAACATACGAAGCATTTGCTGCCACATACATGAGGCATGAGATATTCCCAGAATGCGATAATTATACAGCGTCTAGGTTTATGTGGGCTGTGAACTTTGTATACCCTTTATCGTGAAAAAGTTTCCGGAATTTATTCTGAAAATTAAAAATACAAGACGACTATTCATCAAAATCTCTGTTGACCCCTTCAAAGTACTCCCAGCGTTTAATCTAAGCCTCGAAACATTTTTGATAATCGGTTCGATCGAAAGATTACCTCATCTCGAGTACTGTAACGCGTTTCACGAGGCAGTTTCTTGAGTCGATAGAATAGAAAAAAGCCACAGGGAGCCAAATCAGGTAAATTCGATAGTTTTTGGATGCTATTCGTTCCGTTTTTGGGCAAATGGTCACGGATAATTATGGCATTGTGCGACGATGCGTTATCATGGTCCAAGATACACTAGTTGTTTGCCTATAAATCCGGTGACTGAAATTGCCACACTGTGATAATTCCGGGAATTTTTTGATCAATGTGTTAGGTTGCCGCCGAATTCGTTATCTCATGAATCTATTAAATCTACGAAATTTTATATTTTTATCAACGAATTAAGGAAATATTTCTTGCATATAATATATACATATTTTTTTTTTTGGGAAACGAAATAAATTAACCTATTTCGTTCAAATGCGACATAATGCCTTAAAAACCCTTTTTCAAATGGTCATGATGGCATTTTGCGAAGATGCGTTATCATCATGTTGTAAGATCCACGAGTTGTTTGCCCACAAATTCGGTGACTAAGAGTGCCACACGATGATGATTCCGAGAACTTTTTGAACAAGGTGTTAGGTGTCCGCCGAATTCCTTATAAGTCTCTTGTGAGTCTAAAAAAACTTGGAATGCTGATGTTTAAATAAAAAATTACAATCTGTCGCATATAATATTTTTTTTTTGAGAAAGAATTGGCACCCCAATTCTCGGGGTACAAAATAAATTAACCGATTTCTTTCAAATTCGACATAATGCCTGGTTGTTCTAAAAAAAACGTTTGTCTACCGAATTTAGATACGAGCAGTGGCGGCCCCTCCCCGCAAAGTTCGAAAAATAAGTTGACAGTCTTTTGTGAGATCTGATATATAAGACCCAATCCTGGTTCCGCACCTGGCTGCGATCTATTTAACAACCAAATGAATTATGTTCATAAAACGTTTTTTTGACCGTATAGACTTATAAATAAGAAAATTATGATTCTATGTTAGGTTAGGTTATAACGGTTGACCCTTGGGAGGAGTTATAGACTGCATAGTCCTAAGTGGAACCGAAGGATGCGACTGATGTACAATGCACGTTAGTAGTCGCCTTTCCAGTAAGGTAAGCCAGGGTTTTCCTAGATATTTCAGCCTTGATAAGCCGGGGCAGCGCCAGATGAGCTGCTCCAGAGTGTCTTTGGCCTCTGTCTCCCTGCACTTCCTGCATTAGCCTTGTAGTTGGCAGTCTGAGTCTTCAAGGAGTGCAGAACGACGCCACAATTTGGCATCGCCTACCACTGCTATTGTTGTGGTAGTAGATGTACAACTTTTCTGGCCTGCTCCACGCAGAGGCCTATTATTCCCTCCGTGCCCGCCGGTAATAGTAGTCACACTTTTCACAACTCGAGCTGGGATGTCAAGTTATTTCCTAAGAGAACTCCAGCGCGCCGGGGTTTGGTTGCATTTTGTTCTTGGGAACCACCCTATAGCATTTTATGCCAGGCACCTCTGGCCATGGCTCCAACATGGCAGCACCAGTCTTAGAAATTCGGATACTGCTGCGCTGTTGTCTCAGCTAGACAGAGCACTGGCCCAAGCGTCGAGGGAGGACAAGTGCCTGACTTTGGTGCTTGAGCCAGTATACAGTCCATTGCCCAGCCGGCACTCTCTTAAAAAGTTCAGTTCAGGATTTTCGCCAGCCTATGATTCTAAATCTTAAGGATTTTATGCTATTCTAGGAGAAAGCTTAAAAATAAATAGTACCTACATATATATTCAAATCCCGGAACACTTCGAGGAATCTTTATTTGTTATCTCCACCTCTTATTTCCTCTAATATTTAGGCGTTCATAGCAATCGACACATGCAGATGTGTATAGGCCACTTTGGGAGACTCGTACTCTATGTTATCTCAAAATCTTAATATAACCTTTGCACCTTCTAACTGCAGGGTACAAAAAGTGCAAACTGTCAACTTTAGACAGAGCTAGACAACTCGGAGCTGGAGCTCGTCGAGAGAGCGCAATAAACTAGCTTTGAATGGATAGAGTTAATTTGAAAAAAAAACATTAAAAATAAAACTCTTTTAAAAGTCTTTTGTAGCATGATTCACGTTGCGCTCAATGTACCATGAACAAGTTCATTCATCCAGGCCCCGGAGCATACTGCAAACAGAAAATAAAAAAAATAAAAGTAAAAAAAATGGAAATGGAGCTACGGCGAAAACAACAAGTTCATTTAATTTTATAAACAAAATCATTGAGGAGCCAACAACAGCAAAAAGAGCCAGCCAGAAGTTTAATTTCGGATAATTTGAGTGGTCCCCACTTAAATGACAAAGACTCACGGAGATAAAACAAGTCCAAAGTGGTCTTTGCTAGAAAAAATAAGCAAATAAGTTGAAAAGTTCAGAGTAGAGAAGTAGAGAGCTGGAGAACTGTTGCAACGGAAACAGTATCTTAAGTAGACTAAGGAACGCATCGAGCTAAAAGAGAAGATGAAAGTCGAAAGTAAAAGTCAAATGGCTAAAGTCCATAGAAAAAAAGTCATTACGATTTGTTTTTTTGTTTTTAACGATAATTATTGTTTTTGCGTTTAATTATAACAGTTCATTAGTTTAACTAAGTTCGAAGCTATCATTAGGTGAGATCTATTCACTTTGGTGTAATTCTAAGTTTTCCAAATAAAGTTTGCCAAAAGTTTGCCAAAACTGCCGACTATAATACGCTCTGACTCGAAGTGTTTGAGAGTATTCCCAAAAAGTGAAAAGCTGGGATATGCCGGCTTATAATAAAAACGGTTACTTTTCTTGATTCCTTACAACCAAAAGCTAACTAGCGAGCATATGCCGACTATAATATACTCTTAAGTTTCAATATGATATAGCTTCTTCTTTGTTTTATTAACTCCTAGTGGAGCAAAGGGTCTCGGTGTGCCTGTTATCTCAGAGGGCGCATTCTCAGTTGGCGAATAGGAGCTTGCCGCCCCTATATAAGGGGTAAGGGGAGAAATCAAATACCTTCCGCGGACCCAATAATAATATCAAACAAAGATACAGCATGGAATCAAACGAAAAGGCTCTCTCCACCTAATTTTGTCTCTTGCCAATAGTTTGAGCTGGTTCCATGGCACATGTTGACCAGCTCCGGGGTCTGCCGGGTCTGCGAATTCCACTCGAGGGTTGCTCTTGCAGTATCTTGGGCTGGCCGTCTTAGCCAATCCATGACCATTTTCTTCACGGGATTTCCAGCTCGATGGGATAGATTTCCGTTGGATCGTAAGATTCTCTAGTTAGCTTATCTGGAAGAATATAAGATTTTTAGATTAGTTTGCAGCTCGATTCAAACTTGCACCATTATGAGTCGAATGTCGCGCTTCACGGGTCTGACTTAACCGAATTCTTTCACGTTTTTGGCAATATACACACAAAAACCGATATTCACAAAAATGCGTATATCTCACGAACCAATACACACAAACACATCAAAATAGGCTTAAAACCTCCGTTTTGCCAACCTCTAACACACGCAAAAATCTAATTCGAAATGTATCGACGCCTTCATGAGAACACCCGTAACACATAAAACATAAGTTTATTTTATATATATAGATTATACATTATATTAAATCCTGTAATTCTTATGACGACATAAGGCCAATTTTTAATTTATTTTGGATTATTGTTGTCTTATGTTTTTTTTGCTCTTTGTATCGATACCGTGGGTACTCATTTCACATCTCCTGCAGGATCTTAGAACGATCACAATGTTCCCTTTATGTATGATATCTAACACAGCATTTAGGGAGTTGTAAAAATTATTTTTGATAGCGAGATCGGCTATCCTTGTAGGCGTGCAGCATTCTGTGCAAATGAGGTATATGGCTTTGGTAAGAAATCATTCTTCGATTATTCGGAGTGCGGCTTTAAGTCTAAGAGACCATTCTTTGCAGTTTTAGATAGCAAAAGCTATCACCGTGGCCTCTTGGTTATTTAGTCGGTTTAGATGTTCCTAATGTAGTAAACTCACCGAAGTCTGGCACCCTTGCTTCAGAAAGCCGTACTATAACTACTACTATGAACTCTGGAGTCCTAAGTGAAGCATAGAAAAAGCCCTTAGAAGTGGATTTTATATTCCCTTCACTTGTTACATACTTGAGCCAGGCGAGATTGCTCCAGAACATTTCTGTTATTCTATGATCTTATTCGTGCTCGTAACTTTATGCAAAAGATTGTCATCAGATTGTCGGGCTTATCCCTCCTTCTGACAAACGGGTCTGGCCAGACATTTTTTCATTTTTCGACGTTAATTTAATATATTTGTACTCTCCTCAAATAAGGACGAAAAAAGGCTGGTAAAATTGAATTGACGAATCATGCCTGGCTGGACCCTATACATTCGTCAGCCGGAGGGTTATTTCTTCTATTTGTTATGGATTCAATCAGTCGGGTGTTGCGGCTGCTAAATGTAGCCTCCAGAATGGGACAGTAACTCTATTCAAGAGCCCAAGCCCCGCCATTGACTTAATTTAAAGTTCTTCCTTCGCCACCTCTATCGTGCAATCCTGGCTTAGCGCACAACTCCACTCGCAAGCTAGTTCCAGAAATATGCAGTGGCCAGCTCGAAAACGGTTTTTTTTTAGGTAGTTTTCCGACTGCTTGTTCCGCGGAAGGCATTTTATTTTCCTCCTATCGCCCATATCTGGGATACGTTCGCTATCCACCACCAGCGACGCGTCCTCTAGGGGTTGTAGCCTGCCCCGAGAGCTTAAGTTTCAATAAGTTACATAATATTGTTCAACCAATTTCGAGACTTGAAAACGAACCCCAAAAAAATATTCGAATCAAATAGTCGGATTCATTTTCAGGAGCATGGTTAGATGTTACAAATAACTGGCTTTTAGTGCGGTTTCTAGGTAAATGGATTGTCAGTTTAGATATATCTGCCCGAGTTAAATAAAAAAGTACAGTTTGCAACTAGTTCCAATATTGACAAAAAAATTCTTGTATTAAGTTTATGGATTCCGATAATTGCGATAGCTAAAAGTTAGGTGTCAGAAAATACAGTCGGAAAAATTGTGTGAATTTTAAAGAACCATAATATGGAATCCGGCACACTGTGCTGGTTAAATTTCGAACCCATACAAAGCAAAAATGCCAAGTTTCAGAAAATAAAAAATCCATTTCGTTCTTGGAAATACCGATAATGGGAGTAAGTGATAAGTATATACAATAGACAGGAAAAATTAGGAAAATAGGAAAAGTGGAAAGTGCAGGACCATCCCTAACGTAGGTGCAACCCACAACCTCTGGAATGATAGTCTTGTGCACTGTCGCGAGGCCTTCGCTGGGACTTCCAAATATCATAAATTAAAAAGTTTTATAAATTCTTTGGTCAATAGCTGGAGAAGGCGTGCAAAAAAAACTTGAGCTAGCTGATAACATAAGCTGTCTAAATGTTAAGATTAGTTGTTCTAGTTTTCAAGATCTCACTACCCCCAGGGGTCAACCTATGTAATCTAACCTAAACTCCAAAATCTAGGCAAATCAAATTCTTTTATGCTCCTGAACACGTTGAAGGTAACTTTGAGGGTTTTGTATATCTGCTTGCCCAACTTACTAGGTGGAGTGAAAAGAACCTCCTTGAGTTTTAATGCTCAAGGAGCTTACTTTGCACCCCTTAAAAAACTAGATTTTTAGTCTTTCCGAAATGTACTCCTTAACATACGAAAAGTTCCAACCAATCTAAGCCAAACATTTATTTTTTTCTTTCAGGCGGATATGGAACAAGCTGAACAGGCACAGGCACGTCCCGTGCCGGCGCCAAGACGTATTTGTCCTGAAACACGAGCTGCCAATTATCAGAACGTTACGATTAGCATAAATAATAAAAATAGCTGCAAGAAACTTAACATTGATTCCGAAAATCTTCACAACAACTGCACTGAGAAGATACAGCCAAGCAGCCAAAATAAATTGATACTGGAACAGCCCAACATACTGCTAGACGCTTGTGGGTCGGAACAGTATGAGTCACAACCTATTTATGGACCGGATGCCAATGAGAATGTAGCGGAGTTTGCTACAAGCAGCCATCATGAGCCAGTCTATGCCACGCCCAAGCCAGCTCCGCGTCAGCGCATAAAACCAACTCCAATCGTACTTCGTACAGCGCCCGAAATACCACCAAAACCGCTGAATATTGAGCCAACAGAACGTTATACCGATTCCATAGATTTTTCCAAAGTACCGAGGAATCAGTTGCCGCCTGTAGATCAGTCGGATTTATCACGTTCTCCATCGAATACTTCGCTAAACTGCAGCGAGAGCTCACAAAACAGCAAATTCAAATCACAGTCACCCGGGTACGTAGATCTAGACGCCACATCGCACAGCGATGGTGAGGACGAGGGTTTAGCTGATGCCTCAACGTCGGCATCCGATGATTCGGAACAGTTCGCGAACCGGGACGATAGCGATGACAAGTAAAAAAATTAACTTTTTTTTCTGAATTGGTGTAGACTTTATATTTAATTTGGTTTTCTTTTAACGATTTTTATCATGCACATCCTAAATGGATCTCTACGTTGCTAGCTGTAAGTTTTGAGTTTTGTTTGTGGAACTAACCCAAATGGGTCAGAACTCATAAATTGTTAACCATTTTTTTTTATGGTTCCTGGAACAGTTTTGTAGTGGGTAGGACTATTAAGTAAACCAAATTTAAACTTTTGGATTTCTGGATAGTTTGTCTTTTAAAACCGTTTATATCCTCAAAAAAAATAGCATGATTATATTTACTAATGCACACATTTTACATGGGAATAAGTTAGATTGACAATATAATATTTTAAGATAGAATTTTGGAACAAAAATATTTTATAGTCCTTTACTTAAGAAAAAGTCGGAAAACCCTATTAAAATATTTTAATTTCAAAACTTTACTAAATCGTTGGTGCAAAAATTTTTATACGAATACAGTGCCCATGGGTCCAGAAAGGGAAGAATTGGTTAAAAATATTTAGACGAAACGTTGCTTAAGTGGGTACCCCTAGACCTTTTGACCTCAGATGAAGTACGGACTGCCGTGATGAAGGCAAAAATCCTGTCGATGTCGATGAAATTTTGGTCGAATGAACAACTTTGAATCCCAACATCCGAAATTTAAAAAAAAAATCAAATTTTTAAAAAAAATTCGTTCATCTGAAGCATTTTTTTAACCTCAGCTGATTCAGTAGAAACCTACCGTGATTAAGAAAAAAATATGACCTAATAATGCCGTTGGCTAATAATCTACACCAAGTAGTCAATTTTTTTTAATGTTACTCATGAAGAAGTTTTGGATTAACCAAAAATTAGGCAGTTCGTTCGTACCCAAACTACGTGGCGGAATTTTAGTAAATGCGAAGACTCCCCCAGCCTAGTGTTGTCATTCGTAAGTCGAAACAATTGTTGAAAGAGGTCGAAAAATTTGAATATATTAGGAACCAATAAGTAAAAATAATAATCATTGAATTTAATGTATAACATGAAATGAATCGATGAATGTGTTGCTAAGCGCAAATCTCGAGGGCAGCTGAACCGATTTCGCTAATTTTGTTTTTATAATATTCCTTGAAGTACGAGGATGCTTCTTACTGATAGAAAAATTTCAGAAATTATCTGAAAAAGTCTAACAAAATTTTCTATATTACATACAAAAATTTCGTAATAATGATCAATTTTGTTCAAACTGCATAAATATAAAACCTTATTAAAATTTTTTACAAATTTATGCTTTTCTCGCTTATAGTTCACAATTGCTTTAAACCGCAGCTGCATAAGTTTACAACTTTTATATGTATATAAAATATTATATTTTTTTAAGTTTAACATATTTTTAAGATGCATTTTAGAATTCGTTTTTAACATGCTCGCGATATGTTTTGGAAATCTTTAATAAATCGCGTAAAAAATTAATGGAATTAGTTTTTTAATCGCGTAAAAAAATTCTATCAAAAAAAAAACGCTTTTGTACCATACATATAAATTAAAGCAAAATAATTTTCGATTTCCGCATGAATATGCAGTAGGTCTTTTGTTAGTATTCACCTTAGATGGAAGGGACTAATCCGTTCCTTTCCCATGTGACAGGCTCTGTTCCATACCAGCGCTGGGCAGTCACTAAGAATATGTCTGTAGGTTTCATCGTCTTCGAGACAGAGTCTGCACTCTGAAGAGTCCGATAGACCAATTTTCTTTAGATGGTATCTAACAGTGTGGTGGCCAGATAGGTATGCTACCAGGAGCTTTAAGTCCGCTCTGCCAAGACCTTTTGTCTTGATCGTATCCAGAGGTTTGACAAGCACTTTTGCTTGAGAACCAGTACCTCCTATGTTCTCCTGCAGCCCATTTATTTCTCATGGTCTTCATTGTGGACCAACCAATACCACAAAATGACGCTGGAGATATAGTCAGGTTGGAGGCACTCTGTCGTGTTAGATCGACAGCGATCGTATTACCATCCACTACCGAGTGTCCGGGCACCCAACATAGCACGACTTTTTTCCGGGCGGACATGGTTTGAAGGTGGTTATTCTTTAACCATCCTGTAGAAGATGCTCCAGGATGCCAATGTCCTAACAGCAGCTTGGCTATCTGAATAAATGCAGATGTTGGCTCCCGTCGTTCCCTTGAGAAGGATACTAAGGGCGCAGATCTCTATGGCATGAATCTCCGCTTGAATAACGCTGGGCCAGATGCCCATTGCGGTAGAGATGCTGGTATTGGGTCCAACGATTCCAGCACCTACACCCTGCTCAGTTTTGACCCATCCGTGGACCATTGTTGCCACCGGAGGTTGCCACAGGGTCTGCCTTCAGCCCAAGTCTCTCGATTTGGGAAAAGATATCTAAATTTCTTGTTATGAAAAAGTCTCGTTATCTTAAGATTTGATCTAGAGCACCTTCTAGTTATTAATAATAATAATTATTTCCCTAACGACTACTATTTACTATGTGACATAGCATTGATAAGGTCAAGCACGTACAGCTCGTGATTTACATTTATCGGATATATAAATATATTTTCTATCTATGGTATTTGAAAAAATGTTGTTTTTTTTCACTTCTTTTGAGTTAGAATTAGGTAATGTTCCGATCGGCCTCCAAAAATGATCGAATTAATACAGCGTATGATGGGCTATTTATATGGATTTTGTGCCATTGAATACGAATCCGAGGTTCAAAACGATACTGCACCCGAGGGTTCAGACATAACCTCAAATAGTCGCATAAAACTGGGTATTTCGGAGGCAAGGCCGTAGAGATAAAAAATCTGGGCATGAGGGGAAAATGTAACGGCCGCTCTATTACACATTTAAATTGAATCATGACAGTACGACAGTCATTTCAAAGGGTCCCTGAGAAAAAAATACAAGGCCTGGGGAATCCGCACCTTCCCCCTCCCTCTCGTCGGTCTGACGATTTTTTTTACCACGAATTTGGACTCAACGCGCCCAAAGCGATTTATAAATCAAAAACGAATTTAAACGGTTTTTTGAGGTTATCTTAGAACCGTTGCCGTTTATTGTAGGTCCAAATTCGTATAGACCTCGAAAAAAAAAGTTTTGGATGAATAATTCGTTTGTTTATAAAGATATCGTAACCAAATTTGGCATTCATAAATTTTTTATGGTTCCCAAGCACTGTACCCAAGCACGGTACCAACTGTTGATCAAAACCAGTTAACTATTTCATAGGGCCGATCTTCCAAAAAAGATCTATTTTTGAACGAAATTTGTTGTATTTCGATTGTTTGTGAAGATATTAGAAATAAATTTGGCACTTCTAACTTTTTTATAGGTCTTAAGCATTGTACCAAATTTTATTAAAATCGGTTGACTATATGATATATGTAACTCCCATAGAAACGATCGATAAAAAAAAATGTTTGGCTTAAAAATTCTTCTGTTTTAGGTTTACGTGGAAATGTAAAAAACTGAGCTTAGAAATTTTTTTCCGAAATAAACATGGTGTATAAATTTTTGCAATAACTAACCACCCTTTACCCCAAACAATTAATAATTTCGACTAGAATTGGATAAGGAATACATTTTTATTTTAATTTGAAACTGACTAATTTACTAACTCTCGATATGGTTTTGTATTTTTTTTTAAGTTTTTAAAATATTACGATATTATTGTATTATTTATAGACTGACACAAGACTTAAGACAGTTCGAACTGTTTTTTAAAACATTAATTGATGTCCTTTAAAAATTCTATCCATCCAAAATGAAATAAATACAGTCTCCAGTTACCTTCTACTTTTTGTTACATACAATCAAAGTCTATGGAGCGATTAAAATTATCTTGGCACATCTTGACTACCCCAAGTTAGCTTAGGCGGAAGTTATTTCTTTGTTTCCTTTTTTTTTTGAATTTCTATAAATATCCCTCCATATACCGCTCACACTTAATTATAGATTGCAACTATGCAGCTGCCTTATATCCGACACGGCAGATGCGTCATTAATCAAGACTTTGTCTAGAGAGGAGTCCAAAAATAGCCTAGCTCCATTTCAAGATCAATGGCGCATTTGCGCCCAAAATAAACCAAACTGGCACATAGTTGGGCCAGTCTGTATTTACTAGTCGAGCTGTACGCACTTTTGTGGTCTAACCTTGAGTTATCCCCCTTACGTTACTAACAATTTATTGGGATTGGGCGCTGGTTTGGCATACACCTAGATATCCTCTGGAGTAATCTTAACTAATTTGTTAACAATAAATTCACAGAAATTTACTGCGCTCCTTGGGCAATACTTCCAAGCTGCTGGGCGAGGCCATTGGTGAGCGTGTAGCATTTAAGGCCAAAGAAGCCAAGAAGCATTTGGACAAGAATTTAAAGAGCTCCACAGAAGCCATAGGTAATCTCAGCGTGGACGCCACAGCACGCCTGAAGCACGCCGGCAAGCGTTTTGGTACAAACTTTTCGCTCAACAGACGCGATAAGGCGGCGGCTAACTGCGAGAACCTGCAATTGCCAGCTGGCTTGGATAGTACCAGCTGCAGCATGGCCGCCATGGACTTTGAACGCCGCCAGACAGTGCCAAATACCGATGTCTTTAATACTATACAATTTAGCAGTCCGCTGAATCGTAATGTAGCTGGTGGTGGCCATACAGATCTCAGCACAGCGGCAGCCAAATCCACGCCAGAGCTGTTACAAGCCGACGGCGGCGATGATGATGATGATGGTTCCTATGAGGTGCCACGTGGCGCTATGTCAGAGAGCAGATCTCCACCTAGCTATGATGAGGCATTGCGTGACTCGCCACAGCGTAGTAGCCTTAATAGACAATCGCCGCTGGTCAAAAATTTGGCCCTGGAAGCGGCTAAGGTGGTGAAGCAGCGTTATCAGCAGCGACAGTCCAGCAGCTCAGACTCGCCCAGCGAGGGCGCTAGCCGCATATCGATAGACTCCATGAATCTGCCCTCGCCGCGCATGCCAGACTATCCGCCACCGGCGCTGCCGCAGGAGGTCATGCGTCCGCCCAAGCGGCAGAAGCCGCATAAAAACAACTATGAGGATATACAATTGCGTGCAGCCCAGAAATTGCGTCCAAATGTGGACTCAGCGGAGCTGCACAAATTGAATCTGGCCGCAGCTGCGGCGGAGCGGGAAAAATCCCTGCTAATGCGTGCAAATATTATTGCCGCAGAGGCGCGTACGCCCAATCCGGAACGCAGTGATTCCTGGGAGTTTTATGCCGATGACGACAATGAGGAGGCGGAGGAGCAGGATAAAGACGAGTCGAATTCTTCGCCTGAGCCAGTGTACGCCAATCAGGAGGCCACATATGGCAAGCTCTTTGAAATGGCCACAGTGGGTAGCAATGTTTTGACGCCACAATCCGAGCTGGCGCGCATCAATGAGGAAGGCTATTGTTGTGCTAATGACAACTATAATGATAGCAATGAACTGGATAGTTGTGATGGTGCCGTGGGTGGCTGGATTGTGCCGCCACAGGAAGTTATCAAGGAGTTTGATCCGCTGGCAGGCAAGGGCACAACGCTGTCCAACTCTAATAAAAGCAATGAATTGTTGCTTTTGGAGCATATGCTGGAGGAGGAAACCTATGGCACAATGAAACGCGAGCAGGATGATGTTAGCATGTGCACTTCCGAGGAGGATGCGGCAGCCGCGGGCAAAGGTGAACCCAAAACGGCGGCTACAGTAGCGCTGCCAGTGGCGGCCAGTGACAATGAGAAGCTACAAATTGTGCATCAAAATGCGCAGCTGTTTAGTGACAGCATGGAGAACATGCAGGATGAAAAGCCACAGCCCAGCAAATCGCTGCAGGTGGACTTGGCGCCCGCCTCGCGTCAACGCACTAATTGGTTTGTGCGTCCTACCTCCGGCGGCAAGGCAGCCAAATTGAACATAGAAGGTGACAGTCCACCTAGTTATCTAGAAGCCATTGGTGGTGATGGCAAGCCCATGATGACTGCCACAACTGGCACATCGCCCAATTCCACGCTCAGTCTGCGCTTTAAGCAAACCTTGAACGCCTTTTCCAATGTAAAGATACGCGTGGATGCCATGAAACGGAAGGCTAGCTTTAAGGCTGCAGCAGCGCGTCAATCGGAGGTTAAGGTAGCGCTGCAAATGGTGCCACGTCCTAGTTTGTCGCCACTACTGGTACGCTATGAGGGTCCACTTATACGCTTTCCATCCGGCGTGGTAGAGGACATACTAAAAGAAATGCAAAATCGCAAGGCCATATTGCGCGATCGGCAGTTCCAAACGTTTCTGGATCAGGAAATGAAAACGCCCAAGGAATGCATACCCTTGGAGGCCATTACCACGCTGCAGTGTGTTAGCAATAGTCGGGTGACAGATAACTCTACGCATTTCTATTGCTTCGAATTGACTACATCGATGCCCAAGAATGGTAATTCCGGCGGCTCAAATGGTGCTCAGGCCATGTCCTCGAATCCGAATTTAGTTATGACCAGCAAATCATCGGCCAACATAAAGCAGCAACGTGTGGCACATCTCTATGGTGTGGGCAAAGAGTCCGAGCGTGGTGTTTGGATGCAAAAGATACTGGAAAGTCTTAGCAATAGCATACCCGTAAAATATACGTGCCATTACTATCGTGCCGGTTGGTGCTACTTAAAGGTGGGTTACAAACGCCAAACCATTCCTAGTTGCTCCTAAAAAAAGTCTGTTTTCCTTTGCAGAACTCCATTACCTCGGATTGGAGTGGCACTTGGCTGGTGCTGCGCAAGAACCAGCGGCGTCTGATATTTGTCACCGATGCCACGGGCAATGTGGAAAAAATGGATCTGCGCAAGGCGCGTTGCATAGGTAAGCCATGGCATAATCCTTTCCAGCAATTTTGTACATTTTGTTTCATTTGTCTTACAGTGCTTAAGGAAAGCGATGAATCGATTGATAATCTGCATGTTGAAGCTGGACCCATGCTCATGATTGACTGTCCACCTTATTCCGTCTATATGATCATGAGCTCGGCACGTGAGACCAAAATTTGGCGTCACATTATACGCGAGGTGGCTCACAATAATGGCTTCTCCTTGAGTGACCAACAGCTGACGCGCTTCGATGTGCCCGTCATTGTGGACAAATGCATCAATTTCGTTTACATACATGGTTCCATGTCGGAGGGCATTTATCGCAAGTCCGGCTCGGAGAATTCCACGCACAAGCTAATGATTGCCTTTCGCGCCGATGCCTTCAATGTGGAGATCACGCGCAATGAGTACAACGAGCACGATGTGGCCAATGTATTGAAACGTTTTATGCGAGATCTACCGGAACGCTTGCTGGGCAAGCTGACAGATAGTTTTATGTTTGTCACAGAGCTGGATGCACCGGCCGAAAAGATACCCGTCTACAAGGAGCTGCTGGCACGGCTCAGTGTGATTGAACGTGAGACGCTACGTCGCATTGTTGGTCATTTGGTGTTCATTAGCTCGCAGCAGATCAAAAATAAAATGAGCGTGCAAAATTTGACGATGATATGGGGACCCACGTTGCTGGCAAAGAAGGTGAGGCGGAATGAGGCATCCAAGTGGACGTACTGCCGCCGGTTTTTGTGCCTGCTATTGGTAGAGCAGCTAGCTCTAAGCCGTGCCAAAACGTAGTTTTGTTTTACTCCGCAATCATGTCAAGCTGGCGTGCTCAAGTGCGTCATAGCACAGAACAGCGCACTCAAATGCAACTATGTCAGACTGCTCATGACGCACCATGACGAGGTCACTTGCAAAGGTTGCGGCGCCGAGATATGTACATATCTACTTTTTGCTACGGTTTAAAGCTTTTGTTTTTGTTCTGAGCTACCAATACCCGGCAAGAAAACCTGCGGCATTGCATCTACCCACCGGATAACTTTATATACAGACCCTAAAAACCTTTTTTAATTCTTTTTTAGAGTGACGAGCTAATCTACTCCCAAAAGGAAGCGGACGTGCTAGCTGATTTGATTTTACTCTATAAAAATCTTTTCCCTTGCAGTCCTGATGAAATGGTAAGATCCCGCAGGAGGGGATAGTACTTTAATGTTCTGTAGCTATAAGGTTGGGAGTATTTAAAAAATGTGCAGTGTATAAGACTCGACTGTGGGAACACCTAGATCTCCGACTGGTGTGACGTTTTTTAAGCGGAGATATACGCAGTCTCGCAAGCGGCTAGACTCATTGACATCTTCTTCGGGATTCCAAGGAACATTGTAATTCTTGTCGATAGTCGGGCTGCAATTAAAGCTCTGTCATCGCATACCATGAAGATTAAACTTATACGTAACACGACGCTAGCGCTCAACCGTACCTATCATCACTCAATAATCATCTGTTGGGTTCCGGGTCACTCAGGTGTCCCTGGTAACAAGGCGGCGGATGAATGCGCCAGGAACGGCTCAGCGCTGGCCGCTAACTTTGCGGTTACGGATATAAAAAGACCACTACATGACGTCGTATCGCAAATCAGTGAGACGGCTAGAGCTGTGGCGGAAAGAGAATGGGACATGGTGTCCTGTTGTCGCATCCTCCGAGCACTCTTGGAGAAATATGATCCAAAGCGAACATCTGAATTTCTGCTAGGATGCAGATGTTTGCTCCCCTAGTTCCCTTGAGAAGGATACTAAGGGCGCAGATCTCTATGGCATGAATCTCCGCTTGAAAGATGCTGGGCCAGATGCCCATTGCGGTATAGATTCTGCTGTTGGGTCCAAAGCCTACAACACCTAAACCCTGCTTAGTTTTGGACCCATCCGTGAACCATTGTTGCCACCGAAGGTTTCCACAGGGGCTGGAGATCTAAATATAGACAGTTATATAAGGGTATTATAGATTCGTGGTAGCTGGTATTCATTGGTGCATTGTTAGATTGGCCTAATCCCGAGACAGATGATATGTATTTAAATGAGCTGGTTGCTAGCGAAATTTTGGGATCTTATAGTGTGACTATCTTTAAATTGAGTAAATCTCTCAGATTCGACTTCTAAAAAGACAAAGGCATGGCTCAGTGGAGTATACTTAAGAAGCTTAGATTTCAACCCAAAGTTCACACTGGGATAAAAGTGTAGAGTTCATCCTCTCTTACCATTGCCCATATCACATTAATACTTATTTCCAATCTTTTAGAAACGTGAACAGGCGATGTTGATGTGTTTGCAAAAGTATTATGCGGCTGCAGAGACGTTGAAGGATTCGATTAAGCAATCGGGCGATATTAAGATCTGGATAAGCCTTAATCCCAATCCTGACAATACCACAGAGGTAAGTTCGGTCTCCCAAAACTTTGACTTGGCAAAAACAAATAGTAATTCTATTGCTTCCAGGAAAAATTGCAGGTCAATGCCACAATCTCACCCACGAAGACCGCCTACGAGCTGTGCCGCGAATACGCCACCAAAATGAACTTGCCCACGCATCAGCTCACCGTTTACGAGGTCATACTAAATGATAGCTTAGAGCGTCCACTGCATCATGATATTAAGGTCTTTGATGTTATACTTAATTGGTCCTATTGGCCGGAAGAGGATCGTAAGCATAACTATTTGGTTATACGCCCGTTGGATTTGCTGCGTGAAGTGCAGCGTGCGGTCAAGAATTTGGCCACGGTAACACCAGGAAAGGAGTTACGTTTTGCCGATAATCGCACCAAGAGTTTCAAGGCGCTGCAATGTGAGCTGCGCGATGGCAAGATTGTGGTCTCCAAGAAGGATAAAAATGACAAGACCACAATTGTGCGTGAAATCTTTTTACACAGCTCTACGGCTTATTTGGGCTGTGAGCGCAAGCGCGACATTCCCTGGAGCTGGGCTATAACCTTTGTGGAGCGCACGCAGGCACAGATTATGAGGTATGCCCAAAGAGTGTATTTAATAAAGCTGCAATTGTAACTTCTTTGTGTTTCCTACAGATCCCGCGATGCGCCTTATATAGGTCATGTGCTAGCCGGCAGCGAGTGGATGGATCGCACCATATGGTATTCTAGCATTTGGTATTGTTTATATGGCGAGAACATACTGCCTCCAGCGGAAATAATAATTAAGTGATCCAATAATTAGTCCAATTAAGCCATTCTCAAATTTCAAGCTCTAATTTACATGCTTGCCAATTTTTAAGCGTAGCTTTAACTAGAAAGTATTTTAAGTAGTAAGTTTTTTTGTATTTTGTCTAGATATTATGATATATGATATAGTTTTTTTTTTTATTATTTAAAGTTTGTATGCAAATGCAAACATGTTTATTTTGTTTTTTGTGTAGATCGTATAATAATTGTGAATAATTATATAGTAAAACAAATTTATTTCAAAATACTTGTGCTTTTCTTGAAGGCACCAGGCCGGATGGGCTTGTAGACAAGCTTATAGATTTAAAAAATTATTTATTCCCAATATTGTGTATG